>PVKB01002619.1:171459-264323 GCA_004027205.1 Ctenodactylus gundi | reverse complement strand
GGACACATGCTCACCAAGCACTCCCCGAAAAGTCTGACTTTTTATATGTAAATATTAGCCTCTTTGTGTCAAGACACAACAAACCAGAGACCTAGCCTTATTCAGGATCACTAGTTTCTCTGGTGGCACAAAAAGATGAGAGATAAAGACAGCTCCTACCTTTGCCTCTTGAAGTTATGAAAAGCTGAGACTGAATGAAAGTTGTTTAATGTAGAAACATGAAAAAGGACTTCTTGTTTTAGTTGGATTCAGTAGTACGAATGAAGCAGAGATAAGCAAGGTCTTAAACACACTCCAGTTGTCTCTCAAATCTCTCAAATTCATTCTTAGAAAAAAAAAATCAAGAAGTGCATTTGGGTCAAGATGATCTGGGAAAGATTGTGATGAAATGTGACAACTCTCACTCTCCCAAGAGAAATTTGAGGAAGACAATGAATACACAGACCCTCAGGCAGTTACGAATAAAATGTGCAGGGTCCAAATTGCATATAGAGGGGACATAGGATTTATTAGCTAAAGAAAACCTTGGAAAAAGGACTTTGAGGACCATCCAGAGTAGGTGTCTACTGAGGGGATTAAAGCTATTCCTCATGTACCCCAAGGAGAAAGAAAGAGAGGAGTTAGGGGATGGCTTCTGGTGACTGGTCTTTCTTTGCAATGAAAAGGAGAAAGAATCCAAAACTGTCCTTGATACAAAGAAAGCGAAACTTACATCTCTAGTTGCTGGAGGCTGAAGCTGATCATACGAGAAGCTCCTTGACTGCCTGGGACCCGCTAGATGCCCTGTTCTTGAAAAGATCCCTTTCCTAAGGTTATGCCTGTCACTAAGATGACTTTCAAAATAACACAGAATGCCCTTCATGGACGGTGATTGTACCCCCTTTGTTCCCAAATTATTTCCATGAATATTTTCTCAAATATAATACTCAATATATAATGAAATAATCAGATTATGAATAGATAAGTCTCTATGATTAACAACCACCAGAAGTAATAGGCAATACCAAGAGATCCTCAATATCACTACATACTGACATCATCTGACACAGACTAAAATAACTTTCAAGGAGATAAATAGCAAGCTTGGATTCTATCCAAAGATTAGAAGAATAAACGTGATGCTACAAAGCTGAAATAAAAATAAAATTGAAATTCTAAAAAGAAAAAAGCACAAAAAATGTAGAATTCACTATACAAATATAAAAGATGATGAACTGACCAGAAAATGCCACAAGAAAGGGGGAAAACCAGAATGAAGAATAGAGAGATTATTTTTTTAAAAAAGCGAGAACATAGGAATTCAGGAATAAAGAAGGACAATCTAGAATAGATTCTCAGAGTCTCAAAAAGCCAAGAATAAAATAAAAAACAACAAACTAAAAAAAGAAAGGTGAATAATCAAAGAGATTAGGAATAAGAATTTTCCAGAAGTACTTCTATTCAGTGAATATTTAGGTATATAAAATAAACAAAATCCAAGCTGCAAAAATAAAACTCTAGAAAATCAGATATCTTGGAAGTAGTCCATGAAAAAGTCTGTACCTTTCAAAAAACAAGATTTAAACTTGCTGCTGATTTCTAAAAAGAAGACACCTGTTGAGAGTGAAATTTCAAAGTTGGAAAGAAAATATACTCTGAGCATAATTTCGCTATAAGTTAAACATATTTCAGCAGAAAAGTTGAAGTAAGTATAATTTTACATAAAACCTTACTGTCTTTGCCCCCACCTGACATATACTAAGGAGATGTTAGGCAGAAGGAAGCATTCCTGAATGGAGTATTGAAGGGTAAGAAACAATAGAGAATTATGCATTATTTCATTTGGTATTTTATTTACACATTCTAATGGATAATCTTAGTTTAAATACAAGCATTTTATCTTGAAACATCGATGTTTTATTTGGTAATATAGCACATTCCTTGTTCTTATATAAAATGTTTCTTTTATTTAAACAGTCAGATTAATTTGACAAAAACACAAACTATATTCTGATAATCCTTTAAAACACTTTATATTTTTATAAAACATATAGGTGAATTCTTCAAATGTTTATTGATAACCATAGAACAGATTTCAGTATTTATTTTTTCTTGGATAGAATATCACAGTTTCTTCTAAAATTTCTTGAGCAGCATTTCAGTCACCAAAATGTAAATTTTATTTTGACAAGATTTACTCTCCTTATTTTTAGTCTTTAAAAGTTTAACATAAACTCCATGTATACCTTTTAACTAATAATAGGCTCAAATATTATTGGAAGGGATGGAAAGTATTTTTGATGTTTTGATAGCCTAAGCTAAACTCAGCTAAGCTAAGCTAAATTCATGTCATTCTGAGTAACTAAAAAAGTAAGTAATTCTCAAAGAGCCTATTTTACATGTATTAAAATATTAAGACAATTAAATTAATTATTGTCCATTGCACAAATACAACAAAATATTGGTGGCCATGCTTCCTTTTTAAAAAATACAATTTTTTCAATAGATTTGTGATTTTTGAATGAGTTGAAAGAAAATATGAATACACAAACAAAGATTAATCTGTTTGGTTCATTAAGTTAAACAATACATTAGATGTAAATAAATAATATGCTAGAGACTATATGATTAATTCATTGATAAAATTATATATGCAAGGATTTTCTTAACAAGACACCAAAAGCAAAAGTGTTCCCAGATTTAACCAATGGGATTACATCAAATTAAAAAAGTATCTGAGTGGGCAAAAGAAATTATCAACAGTGTAAAAAGAGAACCGACAGAATGGGAAAAAATAGTCACCACCTATACCTCAGACAGGAGGCTCATAACCATAATATGCAGGGAACTGAAGAAAAGTAAGCCCCTCAGATTCAAAGGTCCGATTGAAAAATGGGCAAAAGAAATGAATAGACGGTTCCCAGATGAAGAAGTTCAAATGGCCAATAAATACATGAAAAGATGTTCAACATCCCTAGCCATTAGAGAAATCAAAACATCAGTAAGACACCATCTGACTCCAGAGAGAATGGTGTATACTAAGAATGCAAATACCAATCAGTGTTGGCGAGGCTGTGGGGAAAAAGGAATCCTCCTGCACTGCTGGTGGGAATGTAAACTGGTACAACCGCTATGGAAAGCAGTATGGAAGTTTCTCAAAAGACTGCAAAAAAATATCCCCTTAGATCCAGCAATACCTCTTCTGGGAATTTCCCCAAAAGAGTTATAAACAACATATAACAGAGATACAAGTATACCCATGTTCATAGCATCAGAACTAACAATAGCTTAAATGTGGAAGACACCAAAATACCCAGCAGCAGACCAATGGATACACAAACTGTGGTATTTATACATAATGGAGTAATACTCATCTATAAAGGCAGATTGGGTTGAGACTTTTATAGGTAAGTGGAGGCAACCTGAGACCATCATGCTCAAGGAAGTGAGTCAGAAGCAGAAGGTGAAATATCTAATAGTTTCTCTGATATGAGAAACCCAGATAACAATTATTTCATAGAAGTAATTGAGGGGAATAATGGGAATTGGAGGGGCTAGGGTTGGATGTTTGAAAAGAGAGAGGGAAAGGATTTGTAATTTTGCCACAATATGTATATGCACAAAATACTCAAGATCAATGTAAACATTATATATTACATTTATACATAGCAATAAAATAGAAGAAAAAATAAAAACTTATACACACAATTATAGAGGTATTGCTTACATTAAAATTATTCAATTTGTCAATAATATAATCTTCGCTGGCAATCTGCATTTTGTTTATTAACGTCTTCAGTTTCATGAAATCCATGAAGCTGCTTTGATAATGCTGCCCTTTACCAATCACAGCCTTTAGACAGCAGCACCAAATTGACTGAAGAAAAATTGCATTTATCTGCAACTTTGCCTTTCTGCAGAGGCATCAGAACACTTCAGATGGATCTCCTGACTCTGATTTCATTTGTCTAAGTAGATAAATCTTTGTTATTGAACTTGTCTATATCAACATGACACTACTTCCCTAATCAATTTGTAGCCTACCCCCTCCCTAATTCTCAGGAAAGCAAATGTTTAAACAGATAAAATATAAAGGTAATCCTGGTCACTTTGTTTCCAATAAGGAGGTACGAAACAATTTGGCAAAAATATCCCCCTAAACTGATCAGTTTTTGCTCCCCAATTCATTGATTTGACTTCTGGAGACAAATATTAGAGAAAGAAATGTTATTTTATAGTAAAAAAACCCAACATCAGTATCACTTTATTTGTTGCATCTTTCCTTGATTAATACTGGATTTCTGTTGCTTGTCTTCTCTCTTAAAATGGCTTTGTACAGTCTTGTAGAGTTACATCACTGAAAAAAAGGCTAAGAAGTATGGTCGTATTGGTAGAATGACGACCCAATTAATTGGTTGTCTCAAATAACCATTTGCCTCAAATAATCAATATTAAGAACACACACACACATACACACACACACACACACACCAACCAACCTCTGCTAATTAGGTAATTAGAAGTCTTGGATTTAACTGAACTCAGCAATGAGGCAGGATCTCAGGCTTCCAGGGGACACGCCTATCCCCTGTGTCCATATTGTTGTCATTTAGGCAACTTCTCTTGGGGATTCAGTCTACAGGATGAAGATGATGACAATAATGATTATCTATTTTTCGTGTACTAATATTATGGGGATGAACTCTTCCTAGGGAATTGGACAGTACTCTGTCAACACTTCAAACATATGTCTCTCTTCTTCGTAAAACTAGTATAAAGTTTGAAATTATTCGCAACCGTCTCACAAATGTGGAAAAGACTCCAAAACTAAGTACCTCAGCCAAACTGATACCTGTGTGAGAATCTACTCTAACTTTTCTCCTAATGTAAAATATCAACAAATTATTCACGTTGACGTAATTGCACTGGATATGGCCATGATTTGCTCCAGTGCTTTTGCTTCTAGTTAGGTGTTCATTGTACATTTTTCAGTGTCAGGCTTGTAATCCTCCACATGGTTACGTAGAATGTAGAAACATATGCATTTAAACAAAGAAAAGAACACAAAATATGACAAAACCCTGAACAAAGATAATTCCGAATTTGCCTATAACTTAATTGCATGCGAACAAATGTTCCTAAAGAACCGGAAAATCGTCCTTTTAAGTAAGTTAAACATTCCTTCACATTTTTCTTGCGTCGCCTCATTCACAATGTCTTCTTTGATGACACACAAGTAATATTTGTAGAGCACGGGAGCAGGATCCCCAGGCTTTCTAACTATTGCTTGCAGTGAGATCTTGGGCTTTGGGATGACTTTCTTACCCTCGTAAAATTTCTTTTATCTCATATGAAAGAGGAAATCATTCTTAAAGTGTTTCTAAATATTTTTATAACCATGTTGTCTTTTGTTTGAATGCAACTTCCAGAAAAATCTTTAATATGTAAAATATGAAAGGCAGAACCATTTTCATGGAAACATACATAAGGAAAGCTAGACTTTAAGATCTCCAGCAGCCTCCTCTAAACAACCCCCCCCAGAAACACACACACACACACACACACACACACACACACACACACACACGCACGCACGCACGCACACATGCACACACACATACACACACACATACACACAGAACCAATGGGAAAAGATACTAACCAGAGGTAAGAAGAAAAACTATTCAAGACTACTTAGTAAGGACAAAGACCATTGCAATAGAAGAAAGATTGAATTCAAATGCCTGGAAAGGAAAGTTGGAGACATTTTAAACACTGGGACAAATTAGTGGTAAGGTATCAGCAAACATTAGGGAGTAGGTTAGTTAATGCGAGTTGGCCATCTGCAGTTGTAGTTGGTGCTTATAAAAATTAGTCTCCTTCCCTGCCTCAGAAACCAGGAGGTAAGGGCCTTATTACATTTCAAATGAATGGCTCCCAAGTTCTTGATAAAAAACATTACTAGGTTGGGCAAGAGTTACATCTCACAATGGCAAAGAATGTTGATAATTGCAAGTTTCCTAAAGTAAATGCTCTTGAGGAAAAAGGAAATTGGGGCCTATAATGAGGAAGAAATATGCTTAAAGTGTAATTAAGTTCAGGGGAGTGTTAAAGCTGCTGCTGTAGTGCTGACACAGGATTCTTGCCTCACAAGACATGAAATCATGGACAAAGGAGGCAAGTTGTAAAGATGGTAATGTGTTTGTAAATATGAAGACAGAGGAAAACAAGCACACAGGGTAAAATCTTCCCCAAACCAGAAGGGGTCCTTGTCTAGGGGTGATTATAGATGAGAGGACTAAGGGGGCTGCCTGACACTAAGTCCTATGGTGGCTAAGAGATGCTAAGATCCTTCACTCTTGCACAATCTCTGAAGTCATCTGCCCTTCATCAAATTCTTAAGATCTCTTACTCTACTGTCTTTGTAACAGTTCGGGGGAATTTCCATCTGTGGGGCTGTCACATTCTGTAGTCAGCGGCTATTTCCATAAACTCTCCATTGCTTTCCACTGAAGTCTCTATTTTGGCAGAACTCTTCTCCTTAACTGCCTACATATCCAACACCTTCTATCAAAGCCATGTTGGTCAAACACACAGAATTGTTTTTTTTTTTTCCTGTCTTTCTCTTGAAATGACAAGAGCTCGACCATTTTAGACTTTCCCTGATCATGTCCTTTTCCTATGTGGCTGCCTCAGTGACCCAGTGACACACTCTGCTGATACCCTGCCCCAGACTACTACCAGAAATTTCCCTGGCGCAAGACATAAATTAAATTTAGAATCACAGCTACTTTATTGTCATTGTTAGTATATGGTCATTTAATTCTGTAATCTCCTGCTACTCATTCTGGTTTTCAACTCACCTAGCCAAAGCCCCTTCTCTTTTGTTCTTGTAATCCTTCACATTTCGAATTCCCACTTCAGTAGTGAGAATTCTTTGGGCAGTGAGACCATTCTCAGTCACCAGCTAATAAAAGAGTCCTAAATTTTTTCCAAGAAGGGAGTCATTCTTCTGTGTAATATCTTACTCAGTTAAAACACTCTCCTTGTTGCATAGTCTTGTTCTCTATGACTTCTTGCATTGTCAATGGCTTAATAGTTTCCTTATCTACATTATCACAAATTACAAGTTATTGAGTAATAATGAGTTTATGTGCCACCTGTACTCGGACTAACAGCAATTCCATATATAGTCAAGTCGATTGATTTTGTGTGCATTATATAAAATTTATGAGCACTCCTATTTAAATGTTTATAATTAATTATTCCTTTAATTGCTTTGCCTAGATCATATAAATATAATTAACTGTTTCTGATTGGACTTCTTTATGTCTATATCATGCCCACTTTGTGGCACCTGGATGCCTTCATAGTGCCTCAGAAAAAATCTAAATCCTAAGCAGTATGAATTTCAAAATCTTGATCCCTGTGTCAATTATAATCTAGTCCCTAGGCACATCTCGTTGTAGTATTTTCTAATACTGTATGGACTCTTGTATTTATGCCTTAATATGTACTTGCCTTACAGCCCAGTTACGATTCCTGTGAGGACCATAACTTTACATTTTATGTTGTTGCTTGCTTTGGAATTTTCAACCATAAAATCACATTAATATGTTTTCTGTTGTTCTTTCTTTTCTTCATTTTAAAGAATATGTAACAGTTATTCTTTATTTTCCCCTTGCTTATCAAAATGTATTTCAGAGTGTGACTTGGGGGTGTAATTGAAGTTCTCACCCTCTTAAGTAAATATATGAGATTAATCTTGAGTCACAAAATGGCTGACCTGTAAGAGTAATTTTACACAGGTCACACAAAGGGCAACAGTTTCATTCACTCAAAAAATCTATTGTTTAAGAAAATCTCTCTTTTTCTCTCTCTCTTTTTCTTTTTTCTCTCTCGCAACCCTTTTCTTTTGACTATTGCTGCATAGATGAAATATTTTTAAATGCTCAAAACCAAGTCAAGTGATATGAAAGATATTCAACAACATCAAAACAATTCTGGGGAGATGTGAATCTCAAACTTCAATATGCTTAATAACCCTTTGAAATCTTGTTGGAGTATAGCTTCCGATTCAATAGGTGTAGATGGGTCTTCAGACTATATTTGTAACAAGTATAAAAAAAGCACTGTCACATTTCTTGCAGTCTCCCGCACTCTTTGGTGTGTAAGAACTGGCTAGTTAAATTCAGTTGTTTGTCTACTTGACCATGGTCATTGGAATTTGATGCCATTGCTAAGATTTTTAGGTAGTCAATCTACATCCTACCTCCATTTTAGGCTCCTGTATAGTCTATCTCCTCCTTTTCTAACCGAGATGGCATGGATGTACAACTTTTTTCTCTTTATCTGTCTCTCTCTCTGTCATACTTCTGCTTGAGACCCTTCTGTCAAAGACATACCCGATCCTGACCTTCCTTCTCCATTCCTAGGAACCGCATCTGTCCTGCTTAGTGTTTTTAATAGTCCCCAGGGTCTACTGACCACACAACTTTTCTCTTCCTCTCACCTTGACTAAAGTTCAAATAGGCTTTATGCTGATTATAACCCTGTTTTCCCAGAAAATTTACTTCACAAAACATGTCCTTTCTCTGGCCCTTTGAGATGCACATCTACTAAAATCCACAATTGTTGTTTTCAAGGACCTGAAAGCTACCCTATTTGGAAAACCACCCAGGAGCTGGGGACATAACTCAGTAGGTAGAGCATCCCCCTAGCATGCACAAGATCCTAGGTTCATTCCCCAGCACCACATTAAAATTAGCAGGGTACATTAGGGCATGCGTGCAATCCCAATACTACAGAGGCTGAGGCAGGAGGATTTCTGTGAGCTCCAGACCAACCTGGTGTCATTGTGAGTTCAGGACCAGCCACAGAAGGACACCTGAGGTAACAAAACAAAACAAAACAAAACAAGAAAACAAAACGTCAAGAAAGATAGTAACTTTATCTCCTAGTCCCTATGGGAGCCTGGGAGTCTTAAACAAGTTATGTGGACACATACCCAGTCCACTTCTGATGTCACTTTTCCCTCTCACTCACAGTGTCAGTGGCAAAGAGAAGGGACAGCAAGAAAACCAGAGACAAAAAAAGGAGGGAGAAAGTAAAGGTGTAGGTTTAACATATCGGAAGCTAAGTTTTACCAATAAACAAATTCGTCAGTGCTGACATATGCTCCTTTCAATGGCCCCCAAATCCTCCACGTTAACATAGTTGCTATTCTGATGTATTCTAAATTTGTTGTCTTTAGATAATATGACAAACAAGTTTATATGCAAGATTTCGTGGAGCCCAAGAAACATCCCTAGTTTATACTCCTTTACAGATGAAAGAGGAGTCCTCCGAGGAGGAATCATAATCTGATAGGTTATGCACATTAATCCAAAACTCTGTCCCGTGGCATGGATTGAGGATGTTAATTCCATCTTAAATATGTATTCATGTTAACAGTGATGATAATAATTTAGCTATAAGTCTGGAGAACTGTTTTAGTAGCCACAGTTATGTGAGGATTTTGAATACTTGAAATGTTGCTAGTCAAAATTAAAATGTGTTTAAGCATAAAAGTATACTCTAGACTCTGAAGACTAATACGAAAGATAAGATATTTTAAGTTATGTAAGTATTTATTACATAAAGAATTTGTGTTTTAAATGAATATTAAATAAGATATATAAATAATTTGCATATTTCTTTTTGCTTTTAATACAGCTTTAGGAAATTTAAAAGTACATGTAATAAAACTCATTCATTTCTAATGTTGAAAGCTATAATTAAACTTGTGATTAAAAATCAGGATTCTTATATCTTATTATTTAAAATAACCTTTCTAACATTAGAATTATATCATCGATAGTAATATCTAAAGTAACACATCTCTATTTTTCAGATTCCAGATCTCTTTTTAATTTCACAGAAATTTATTTTGATTTAGTTAAAGTAAAAGAAATTCATTTTTTATAAACTTCACTTATGAATCACTTAAATCCTCTCTCACCCTCTCCACCCTCTTTTGTATCACAATGTGCCCTGAGGAGGATTTACACGTGCCCTGCCTTGGCCTCCCAAGTAGCTGCAAGTACAACCAAGCATCATAACTCCTCTCACTAATGTGGCTCACACAGGCTTTTAAAATTTTTGCAGGTGATGCTCAAACCTAAAGCCTCATGCATGGTGAGGAACTGTCCTATCACTGAATCACAGCCCAAGCCCAGGAATATTTTATCATTGAGAATATTTATAATTACTGGTACAGGGCGATTGTGTAAAAATACATCTCACTTTAATAGATTTTCATTATAGTTACAAACTTCTATGCTGTTGTACTCCCTTATGTTTCAATGTGTCATACTTAAGCTATTTTCTTTTCTTTTGTGTGTGCATGTGTGTTTGTGGTGCTGGACATTACCTCCAGGGCTTTATACATACTAGACAAGTGCTCCAGCACCAAGCTACATTCTCAGCGCTTGTTTCATATTTCAAATAAAATAAAATTATAATTCTTTAAAAAAGAAAGCTCTGTATCATATTTTCACTATCTTAAATGGAAAATGGTGGACTATTTTCTTCCTTGGGCACTTTTTAAAATAAGTCCTTTTTTGATCTGTTTCAGTGAACTGTTAAGTGATCATAGTTTATTAACAAAAGGACATATGTCAAAGACACAATAAATTTTTGCTTCGCACATTTGTCTGTTTGTTCCCTTATTCAGGAGTTAAAGTTATGCTCCAAATTTTTTATTTGCTTCTATGTATTGTCCAACATAGAAGATTGATCACATAGCAAAGAAATATTTACAACTAAATATCTAGATATAAAATATTATAAAAATATTTTTATTTATATCATTTCAAGAATCCTAAATAAATATGTATTTTAAAGTGTGAACTTCATATTAATATTGATATTTGTATTTATATATGTATGTACATATGATACATATATAATAATAATCAATTATATATAATCGATTATATATATAAGGGTGCAGTGTATATATATATATATATATATATATATATATATATATATATATATATATATATGTGGGTGCAGTGTATTTATACAAGTTGACATAGCCTTTGGAGTACTCAGAATTATTTTAGTGATGTAGTAATTTATCAGGTAAATCAAGACTAGCATTTGGGTTATAATGCTACAACCATTATATTTTTAAAATCTTTTCCTTCAATAAACCTTTGCATTTTAACACCTGTTGTTAACCAGGCATCTTTTTTATTCTGAGTCCTAAATTCATGTCTACTATTATATCAGTGATATGTTTATATAGTTAGAATAAAGTTTCATTTACAACCAAAAGCTAGTGTAAAGTTTCTACTTTCAAACTAAGGCGTCTTTTCTATCTGATTAGTTTCTGTATTATACTAAATTACTTGACAATTTTGCTTCTATATTCTACTGTATAAAAATATAAAGTTTCAATATTTAAGCAACATGGGATTTCTCAGATCCTTCATCTAGAGGTCATGTAACATATGGTGTTCTTTGGTTCAGAGAAGTCTTATTTTGAGATATGACTTGGTCCAGTTTTGAATTTTTATTACTTCCACTAATTCTGGAGATTTCGTTTGAATATCTGTGAATCCTCCTGTCCCTAGCCCAGTCAGGTTTTGCCAGTTTTCTCCCTTTAAATCACAATAGATTTTGTGCCTTAGGAAAAAAAAAAGAGATTTTATTTTTTTCTAAAATTTGAGTCTCTGTTATTTGAGATCCCAGCCTCTCCAGTCTGTAATCATAATTATTCTTATAATTATTATGATGATGATAAATGCAGTGATACTCTGCTATCTTAAGTAATTATTCTCTCATAGAAACTCCAGAATATTCCTTTGTAGACGCTCTAGTATAATTCTATTATTAACTATTTGAGTTTGAATAGAAACTTAGCAAATAGAACTGCTTTAAAAGAAAGACCAATAAGACCTCCTTTCCTTTGAAGAGAGTTCAAAGTCACGATGAAGGTGATATGCAATGATTCTAATCACCGGATATGATTCTTCTGCTTCACAGCATGGCTACGAAGGGCCTTTGAAGTCTTCTCCAAAAGAAGAAACAAAAGTATCTACACAATTTCCATCAATTGAATTAGGAAATAGACATTTACATTTCCTTCTTCAAAAAAAGCAATATGTTATAATATGTTATCTCAGAGGAGGTAAGATGGCTTTATAGCGGACAAGGGGCAATTTAAACTCTACGTAAATCAATGTAACTTTCGTGAATTTATCTGAAACAATAATTCTTTTCCAAATAATTTTATATGAAAACATCCTCTCAAAAACAAAAACTAAGAACTAGTTAGTGTAATGAGGAAAGTTCTAAATTTTCATGATCCATAGAAAGTGTTTACCATCTATAGAATCATGGAATTTTATAGAAGGAGATAAGTTGTAAACAATGTATTTTGTCAAATTAAGTGACAGAAACCCGCTTTCAGTTTATGGATCCATAAAATATCCAGCTCACTGGAAGTGGGTGACTTCAGAGTGTTAGTAAAAAGTACCTGGCTTTGACTCATCAAAAATGAGTTTTTAGAGTAATTATGAAATATGTCAAAAAAGATATAGAGTGATAATCCCATAACCAGGGCCTGAAGCTGAACATGAGCTAGAAATTATCCTTGATCCCCAAAATGCTATCAGTTTGGTAACATCTAGGCCAGAATTAGACATATGAGTTTAAGATACAACTTCGTACTTCCTGTATAACTTTACATAGAATCTCACCTTTTCTAAGAACCTCCCTAAAATAGCTCTTCCGTGTGTGACATCATCTAGTAGATTGAAAGGTCCTTTGCATTATTCCCTATTCCCATGCTCTCTCTGGGCCCATGTCTCCTGACTTAGTTGCTCCCTTAATGATGAGTTTGGAAAGTGGGATGTGAGCAGGGCTGCAAATGTGCTCATTCTGCACAAAACTCTTTCACGACATCGCTTACTGATTACTCTCTGGCATTCTTGCTGTTCATTTCAAGAAAACATGCCCCAGGTTACTGTTGGTTCAAGTTCAGTGAGAACGCTAAGGGACAGATCTAAGCCCAACTTTGTACTTGAAACTACAACATAAAGCGAATTCCACAAGTAGTAGGTGTAGTAGTATTGGTGGTTAGGAGACAATGCAAGAAATTCTCTCCATCTCTCTCTCTCTCTCTCTCTCTCTCTCTCTCTCTCCCTCCATACACACACACACACACACACACACACACACACACACACACACACCCCATTGGATTTTGAACTCTTGTTATTTTTCCTAAAGGATGTCTCCCTTAGTCCAAACCTAATGTTTTTTATTTGTACAGCCTATCTCTCTTAAGTGGCAG
Source organism: Ctenodactylus gundi (assembly GCA_004027205.1). Lineage (NCBI taxonomy): Eukaryota > Metazoa > Chordata > Mammalia > Rodentia > Ctenodactylidae > Ctenodactylus > Ctenodactylus gundi. The sequence continues at coordinate 250,999 of PVKB01002619.1, read as the reverse complement.
TCACCAATAAGTACATTAGCCAAAGCCAAATATTTCTTATAAGTCAGTGTGTTTTGTTACCCAGCATCACACCAGCAACTGCTTGCTAATGCACTTGCAAAATGCACATGCAATATTTAAATGTCCCTGGTACATAGTCGGAGACATACTGACACCATTTAATAATACTCTCCTTTGCATGGCTTAGGATAATAACTAAAACTTAAAATCAGAAAATGAAAAGATTGGTTTATTGATGAATACAACTGGCTAGATATTTCTTTCAACTTAAATTCTATTCCGTGTGGTCAACACATGAAAATATATGTAATTTTTGCTTTCAGGTTTGTCTGTGTGGCCTTTACTAGTCTATCATTAAACTATAATTTGTAGATGGCTTATTATGTTTCTATATTTTTTGAAATTTTAGCTTGATTCGGTCTAAAAAGAGGATAAAGAAGGTTGAGCCAGAGAATATCTGTTCATGGCATGGCAGTGAGAAGCGGCAAGTGGGAAGGTGGAGCTGGGACATGAATACACCCTTCCAGGCCATTTTCCCAGTGACCTGTTTGTTTAAACAGTTCCTATGTCCCAACAGCACAGAAAATTGACATTGGATTAACACAGTTAACCTCCATGAACCATTCACTTGCCACATACATGGGGCTTTAGAGGGACATTTTAGATCCAAAACCATAACATTTGCCATCTAATTTTCATCAAAAATGTTCAAAATTAAGTCACTTCAAGTCATCAGTTTCTGCTCTTTATAGTGATTTGGATTGGATCCATTTTTGAATGATTACAGAAGCAGAGTTCCCAGTAGAACTTCCATATGACGAGTCTTTTTTTATCCCTGCATACTTTGAGATTTTGTTGAGTTCATCACACACAAAAAAAAATGAATCTTCAAAGACACAATTACCCTAAGTTAAATTCACATGAGAAAAAGGTTGAAGCAGAGGTTAGACATGTGTTCAGCAGACTGTCTCCTATTGGGCTAACAGGGGTCTGAGACTCCTTGGTGATTAAATTGATCTCACAGGGTTTGTTTTTGAGCAACACAATTTCAAAGTTAGACATATACCATCTCTGAGAGCAGCCTACAGAACTTCCCATTCTCTGTCTTAACCCACCAGCCAGGCAAGTGCAGGTGATTCAGGAGATAAAGCTAGAAGGGGTCTTGACTTGTAGAATCCTCAGGGTGATCAGAAACTAGATTCTTAACACATTGCTTAAAGAAAAGCCAATCCCCGGTAGCTCTGAAATAAGAAAAGAATGTGCTTTTGTTGATTTAGGTAATGAGAGTTTGCATTAACCTGTGAAGCTGGTGTTGTTGGTTACTTTGGCCAATATTTTAATACAAAATTGGAAGATATGTTTATATTTAATAGGAAAATCTGTTTCAGGGACAGAATGCCCTCCTTCCCTATTCTGAAACTATTCTTCCCTTGATAAAACACCGCTGAAAGGTTAAAATGAATAATGAAGATTTGGGAGAGGAATGAAGAAGAACTCAGAAAGAAAGTGAGGAATATTGGAGTGGGGAGGGCATCTCACCTAAGTACCTCAAGAGTAAGCAAAGGCATGTGAGTATTGCAGAAGAGCCTACTTTCTGATACACCTGACTTGTCAGGTCTTTGGTGCATACTAGATTCATGCTCATGCTAGTGATGTTTGCCTCTTTTTTTCTTGGAGTTTTCCCATTTTTTAATATGTTGAAAAATATTTCCATATAAAATTAAGAGTGTTTTCTATGTTAAGCCTAGAAAATCCAAGTGAAGTTTGTTATATACAAATCTCAAAATATCTGCTCAGTCTTTAGAAACTTAGGAACGGTGCAGGTGGCATCTTTGTAGTAGTGTTGTCCTGTTCCTCATTGTTAACACCTACCAGTTTCACCATTGCTCCAGTCATCAGGCTAAGTTTAGAGGGGAAAAATATGTTAAAAAAGGAAAAGAGGGTCCCAGAAAATTGTTGCATTATGCTCTTTGGTTATAATATGCCACTTGACTACTCACAGCTATAAGGAACACTGGAAAATACACTTTGATGATGTTTTTGTGTTTCGGATGTGTTTCCATAGTATAGTAGAGAGAAATAAGAGAGAAAAGTGACTTCACAAGAAAGTCAAATTAACTCTACTTGGACTGTGATATGTAAGTTCTGACATTTAAGGAGACGTCTTCACAAGCCAAGTGAGGGGGAGTGAGAGCATAAATATGGAGACAATAGTCTACTTCAAGAAATTCTTTGGCAGAGACCAAGAAGAAAGTTAGCTTTGGCATTCAAGTGTCTTTCAGAAAAATCCAAGATAAAGGGCTAGGTTAGGCAGGTGGAATCTGGACATCATGTTCCCATATGTGTAATGTGCATTACAGCATTTCCATTCACATTGCTTTTATGGAAGCTGTATGGTATTAAAATAATTTAAAGATCACAATAAAAGATTGATGATTGGATACAGGAAGGTAGATTTGGTGGGGATCCAAAGAGGATCTGGGGATCTGGAGTGTCCCCCAGAAGCCTCATGTATTTGAATGTAGTGTGATTTGCAATTATCTGGGCGTTAGGGCCTGGCTGGACAGGGCAGCTTGGGGTTTGACCTGGAAGGATTGTGTCAACTTATAGAGATTGGGTGTTACCTAGGGCAGAATTTTCAGGTATTTGTTGTTGAGCTGTGGACCAGAAAGTGGGAGAGGAACAGCCACCCTGGGTGTGGGCTGCCCAACTGGCAGCTTAAACTAAGTAAAGGAAGAAAAAAAAATAGAAAGAAAGAAAGAAAGAAAGAAAGAAAGAAAGAAAAGAAAAACAATGTTACACTTTCTTCCTGGGAAAACTCTGCCTCACCTGAGTCTATGGACATGGATTTACTCCTGAAGCACTTGGCTTTGGCCTGCAATGTCATGAGAAATTCTCTAGACTCTGCCGTGTGCTTTCTATGTTACCAGGTACTCATGAATAGTGTGTGTGAGAAACCTTCTGAAGCTATGAGCTAAATAAAATTTTCCTCTCTGAAGTTGTGAATGTCATAATTTTGTCCCAGCAACAAGTAAGTAACTAAGATGAGCAGAGAAGGTAACAATGATGAAGATGTGATATGTATGTGTACTACTTATTCAAGATGAACAAAATTATCATGTATCACAAATCTATACTAATAAAAATAACAATAAAATGAAAAAGAGTAACTATAATTCCAGCAATTACATATTGTCACATCAAAAATATTTAGTTAAATATGTCATTGTTTTTTTTTCCCCCATCCCTAGTCCTTCAGAAGACATAGATAGCTGCAGTCTCTGCCTCACCCTCTGGTGAAATGTCATGGGCTTTGGAGAAAGAAAGACTGGGGTTCAAATCCCAGCTTACCAGTAAACCAGTTTAATGCCTTGTGGCTTTAGGTATAAATGAAAACACTTCTTTGCATTTTGCCCTGAACATTAAACTACAACAAAAGTGACTTAAAGAAGTTAATCCAATTCTTGATCCACATTAGCGATTCAATAACACACATTATCTATGACAGCAGAGGTAGTTGAGACAGGATATAAAAATCATAAAAGCTTCTAACTGTAGCTCGCTTTTTCATTTCTTCTAAGGAATGCTCCCACGACTCTCAGACTAACTGCTTCATCCGTAGCGCCTCCAGTTCCTAGGACAAACAGTCAAGATTCTGTGTCCTTGAAATATCTCGCTGTAACCTCCTTTCCTCCCTTCACACGACATTCAAGAAAGACCTGGGATCACTTAGATTTCAAGTTTGTAGAGTACAGAAAATGTCTAGCTCTATTTTTAAAACTTTACCTGTCCTTGAATAAAAGTACTTCATGTATTTTTAAATGTTGTGTTTATCCTTTTAATATCAATATTTTTCTGCTATCCATAATGTTTTCTTTGTAAACCAGATTATTAAAAATCTTTGTGGAATTTGCCCGGAGGCAACTTCTTAATTCAAGAATAATTAAAGTGACAGTTTAAGAGCAAATTATATGAGCCAGAGATGGGCAGTGGGTTTGTTGTCACTCTCATCTCTGTACTTTGCAGAAAGAAAGTGATTCAGCTTAATTTTTCATTGAGTAGTATCTTCCCAGGAGGCTTTGTTGAAGTATGGAGTAGAAGCATGTATCAGCCTGCACAATGTTATGGTACCCTGAGCGTCTGGTAGTCATGTGTCTGTGTATGAAAAAAAAAGAGTGAACAAAGCTCATTTTTACCCCTACTTTGATGTAATTTGAAAATAATACTTCCTATGATACTTAAATGCAGTGTTTGTAAAATTAACTAATTGTTTTCTATCCAAGTCAGTGACAGCTTTTTAAAACGAATCTAAGATTATAAACTGTAACTCTGTGTACAATTTAAAGGCTAGGCTGCTAAAGTTTTTTCTTTAAAAAAATTGGTCTCATACCAGACACTCAGTTCTTCTGAAATGGTACTTTATTTTACTTATAAATCCAGGGAAATTATTTTTTAAAGTTTCATCATAGAAATACAAAAGGCAAAGTCATCGTTCTTTTCCTGAAAACATTATGAGGATGTTTTATTTTAATGGGAAGACTATTCCTGCATTGTTATTGTTAACCTACCTGTTGCATTGTGATCATCTTTCGAATAATGATGGTCGGTTGTGATGACAGAGTTTTTGTTTAATGTTAAGTTACATTCATTCCTTACTGTTCATCAATCCAGAAGCTGGGCTTTAATTGTGCCATTGCTTGAAAACGTGGCTATGTCCAGGCTTGGAGGTGGTCCCATGTTGTAACACTATGCATGTTCTAAATCAGCTCAGTGTGCTTGGCAGTGGAAAGAATAGCTAGCATTTCTAAGTGTCCACTATTTTGTCAAGAATTATAGTAACTGCTTTGCTCACAGAATTCTGGCACCTGTATCAAAGTTGATAAAATTATTATCCCCATTTTATGGAGAGGAAACACATCAAAAGATATACTTTTGTCATGGTTCTACAACTGATGACTCAAATTCAAACTCTTTTTTCCTCACATTAGAATTCAATAGTTAACAAAATACGCAGTCCAGAAAGCGAAAGCACAACACTTTTTGGAAAAGGAAATTAATTACTTTTTTTTAGTTATTTTTAATCTAACAGATTAAAACCAAGATCTCATGAAAAATTGGAGGAAAATATTTTCCTTGTTAATGTTATTGCTTTATTCTGACATTCATTTAAAACTTCCTCTAAACACACAAACCAGTTTGATAGTTTTAAATATCTCGACCTGTAAAAAAATGTAGGCACATGTGGTATAGCAATAGGTTTTGGGGGCATACTTAATCTATTATCAATTGCTTTCCTGTGGACATTGTCAGTCATTAATACCTGTGTGAATTCATCTGGAGGGAGAGGACAGACCTAGACCATTACTTAACAAAAAATTGCTATTAAAATAGAAATAATCTAGAAGAATATATGGAAGCTACATATAATTTGTCAGGTTTAATAGTAAATTCAGTGGTATGTGCTTTAAACCTACAATTTTCTTGTCTTCAAATTATCTTCCTGATTGTTCTTTTTAGACAGCTCAAAGAATAAAAGGAATAAAATTTAAAATGCAGGCTTTTGTGGATTCCTTGAAAATTGAAAAGGTGTGCTCTCAACAGGAGAGATGAAAATTTATCCCTTATTTTAGAAAATAAATATCATTCAATGTGGGGCCGCACTTAGATGTGGGGGGAGTATGCCGGAGTTGGATACCAAAGTTGTCATTTAAAAAATAGACCACGATAAAATCTCTTCCTCATGACAAAACTGATGGGAAAAATAATTCCAAGTAAGGCTTTTCTCAGAAGAACCAAAGCAGAAAATTCTCTTTAGTTTTATAGATATTAATGGGCAAGAACAACATTTATATATTCGATGTAATAACTTGATCTTAGATCTGCTAGAACAAAAGGAACATTTTTAGGACATGTAGAAAGAAGGACTGAAAGACTGTTTTGTTTTGTTTTGTTTTGTTTTTCCTGTTGTTTTCTTGTCAGAGACTGAGGCTGGGAAGACTGTGATGGGAAGAGGTCGATGGGTTCTTCCTCTGTTGTTTGCTGTGTCTCTGCTATTTTACATTAACCTTTCTAAAGTTTATAATAATCTTAAACCTATATATCTTATCATCCCAATTTTTCCCAAGATCTTGACTATAAAGACATGGGGTAATTTGCTACGTTTCACACAATAGAGACTGGAAAATTTTTATACAGGTAAGACTTGATTCGGAGCCTTTCTCCACTGAAGCTGGATGACTTTTAAATCAACCCTTTCATCATACTGTCTAGGGAAATGTTAAGCACACATTGTAGATGATTAGAACCCAGAAAGATTATTCACCTTAACACCTCACATATTATTGGGCAGTATTTTCAGTAAGCTACCCAAAGTGAATTTGGTGTACAAAGTTTTAACAAAGAGCTTAGAAGGAAGAATGGTAATTGTTCAGTTCAGTTCAACACCTGGGAACAAGGATCAGTGTAATACAAATAGAAGACCTATCATTAATTTGATCATAATAGGGATGTTCATATTCAAGCTGAAGAAATATATATGATTAACTTAATCACATAATCCAGCTCCTGTTAGTGTACCCACATGGCCAAATTGTACACAAACAATGGGCTTTCTCAAAGTCTGTCAAAAGCCATGTGCTGAGCCGTTCATTTAAGACACCTACTGTCTCTATTAAATTAGGAATTTTTAGAGAAAGTGTTGACTTCTCTGGAGAAAGCAGTTAAGCTCTTTGCAGTGCTAATTTCCAGTATATTTGCACTTTCTTGTCTCTGTAATTTAAAATGACACTATCAACATTGTTTAGTATTTAGGCAAGTGAGAAGGATCAGAGAGGCAATTTGTGTACAAGGTTGATAGTCATTTATGACTCTTTCTGTTAAAGCTCCATAACAAGTCTGAAAATTATGTAGCTGGGTCCTGTTAGATCACCTTGGACAACCTGCTTTGCAAAGCCAGTAGCTTTTGTCCTTTTCATTATGAATTGAAGACATCCTGCCCATGTGTTTTTTTTTCCAGCTTTATAACTTAGTATAATTAACACAGTTTATATTCATGTGTACCTCAGGCTCGACTCGTGATGTTTTGATAAAGCCAAATAGTACTCTAGAAGAGAAGAATGTTTTTTTTTTTCTAAAGCACAGCAGTAACTATTATTTTAACAAGGGCATAATGTAATAGTTTCAAGTTTCTAAATTAGTGGTCTTAGATAAAATAATGCTATTAGGACACGGGGCAATCTCGAACAAATATTTTCCCACAAGTTATTATTTTATTACTATGCATTTGTGATATATAATAGTTACGTTAAGGTTGATGGATCAATGCACAAGCACATCACATCAACCTCACATTCACTTCCCCTCCCCTTTCCACAAATCCATCTCCCTGCTTCCTACCTTCTCTGTTGTTTGAATCTCACTTATTTATACTTGGAGTTTCTTATATTAGAGAAACCATGCGACATTTATTTTCTGGGTCTGATTCACTTGACTAAGCATAACAGTCTCTAGGTACATCGGTTTTCTTTCCTACAGATGGCTTAACTTTACTTTCTTTTGGCTGAATAGTAGCCCATTCATTCATTCATACACACACACACACACACACACACACACGCGCACACACACACACACACACACACACACACACACACACACACATATATATATATATGTAATTTTTGGAGACAGGGTCTTTCTCTGTAGTCCAGGATGGTTCTGAACTCACTATGAGCCCAGACTGGCTTCAATCTCACAGCAAACCTCCTGCCTCAGCCTCCCAAGTGCTGAGATTACAGGAATGAGCCATCATGTCTGGCTTATTGTAAATATTTTTAATAAGAATGTAGTTTTAAATTTATGATAGTGACCATCAAGGGCCCTAAGTTATTTATTTATTTATTTATTTTTGAGACAGGTCTCCCTCTATAGCCCAGGCTAGTCCTGAACTCACTATGGAGCCCAGGCTGGTCTTGGACTCATGGCAATCCTAACTCAGGTACTCAGCGCTTGACCTAGCGCTTACTAGGCAAGCACTTTAACTGCTGAGCCATTTCTCCAGCCCCAAGGGCCTAAGTTTGAAGAAAAAGAATGAAAATTAAAAATATCAAAATTTTGTATTATGATATTAGCAAATGAAGCTTCAACGTCACTAGCTTCGTGAGCAATCTACTTTGACTTGCAATGAGTGCTTATCCCGGATGAACTGGGCAATTGAGAAGGCGCTAATGTCTAAGAAAGCCATTGTCTAAACCCTCTCCATTTTGTGGTCTCTTTCACCACGTTCTGCACCGGTGTTCGTAATTAACAGAAAACACGATGAAATCAACTTGTGCAAGGCAATGCAGGGAAGACGCTGTGTAGAGCTTGGTAAAAAGCGCCCTTAAAATCTTTTGTGTTATCATACAACAGGCTGAGCAGATTTAGCCACAGTGCTGTGAAGCATGTGTTTCCACTTATTCTTCTCTCTGCCTCGGTGAGGGGAGCCCGGGAGGCTGGCAGGGCGCTGCTCTGAGGTTAGTGTTATACAGGCAAATCACACGAATATGTGTGTTTGCAGAACAACATAATGCCAAAGCGATCGCAAACCAACAACTCCTTTGTTCTTATGAGGATATGCTTGCAAAACATAGTAAGTACATTCATTTAGGGAATAAAGATATGTATAACCTATATTTATAGTCTATACATATGCATATAATTTTTATCATTTTAGATTCCTTTACACCACTCACTCTCCTCTCTTCAAACTTTTTCTTAAACCTTCCCCTACTCCAAATAACCTACCTCCCTGTTTTCTGTCAGGATTTCTTTATTACTCTTTATTTATATTTCTACATGCTGAATCTTCTAGCCCATAAACCTATAGTAACCATGAGTTTATGAGCCTTAACTTTCCATGGATAATATCTAATAGTTAAGCCCAGAATAGTTGTAGATATTTTATTAAAATTCTCATAGATACTATCAAATTGATATTATTATAACTGATACTGTTTGATTTTTACTTAAATTTTTGCTGGCAGTATAGAGATATATAAGAGATATTTTGTAATTTTATTATGTGACTGATTCATTTGCTTATTAAATCAATGATTTTTTAGAATCCTAGATACTATATATATATATATATATATATATATATATATATATAATACATTTTATACACAGTTAATCACATCATCTGCATAAGGTTAGTTTTAGTTATTCCTTTACTGCACTCCTGCTCTCAGTGCCATGTTCTTCCTGTTGTGGTGAATACAAGCGGAAAGACCGCTTCTTGGCCTTTTGGTCAAGATCAAGTGTAGCATCTGTTCTTTTCAGAATAAAAGTGGAAAGAGTGGATACCTTCATCTGTTCCTGACTTTGGATAAAATGAATTCATCTCTTCATAATTGAGCATGGGTTTCAAAGACATCTCTTCTATGAGTTTTGGAAGCTTCTAGTATGCTAATTTTGTCATGAATAGATGTTAAATTTCATTGGATCTTGTTTATTTCTGTTGAAATGAACTCATAGTTTTCTGTTTTATACAATTAACACAATGGATTTTATTGGTAAATTTAAGTGTTTTACCTCAGTTCCCTGTGGCTTACTATTTATTTTACAAATTGCTAGATTTGATTTGTTAATATTCCGTGAGACATACTTGTATATTCATAAGGAATATTTCTTGTAGTGAGTGAGTGTGTGTGTGTGTGTGTGTGTGTGTGTGTGTGTGTGTGTGTGATATTTGTTCTTTTTTCTTATCAGTATAGTATTGGCCTCACAAAATGAGTTTAATCTTTTTCTTGTTTTCTTCTACTTTGTGAAAGAGTGTATAATATTATTACATTTTCTTTAAGTATTTGATACAACTCTTCATTGAAGTCACCTCATATTATTTCATAAAAGGTTTTTTAATTACCAATTGAATATTTCTGAAAGTATTTGGGTGCTGAGTTTTTTATTTCACCTTGTACAGGTCAAACATTTGATAAGACCTTTTTTTTTTTGGCCTGGTATTAGCATAGACACCTCAGAATTTTTAAAATTTCTTTTGTAATTTGCCATATGTTATTTCTTAACTTTTATATGTGTCCTTAAAGTCTACTTGTCAGAGAGAAAAACATAGTAAATTCTTTTTTTCTTAAAAGGATCTTGCTCTGTAGTTCACTCTAATCTTAAATTCACTATGTATTCTAAGACGGCCATGGACTCATGACAACCGTCCTGCCTCAGCCTCCTGAGTGCTGGGATTAAAGGCGTGCACCAGCATGCTTGGTTCATGTGATGCTGGGGAGTCAAACTCATGGTATGTAGCTATTGCTGGCAAGCACTTTAACTGCTTAGCTATTTCTCCAGCCCTGTTGCTCTCGCCGCCGCCTCCTCCTCCTCCTCCTCCTCCTCCTTCTTCTTCTTCTGTACTTGCCATCATGTCTGTTATTTGTCTCCTTTGAAGCATCTTTACTTAATTGTGTTTCTTGTGTTTCTTTTCATAGACCTAATTTTATTTAGTATTGGTTACCTTAGGGGACTATAGTCTGTCTTAAAATTATATTAGTCCATTTTGAATTCATATAACCCTCTTTATGTGTGCAGCTTTACAGCAGTGTGTTTTCTTTGATACCATCTCTTCACCTGCACCATGGCTGTCATGTATGTTACTTACACATGCATACTAAGCCTGGGAATACATCTTTATTATTTTTCTATTGACTAAAATTAAAACTTTAAAAAGTGAAAAACTTAAAGTTCATCTTACATTTGTTAAAATAAGTTTTTCAAACATATTTGACACATTTTTTCTCATAAAGCAAAATCAAAAAGATAAGTAAAATAATTTTGTTGAGAAGTTGCTAAAGCTATAGTCGCTCTGCCCTAAGGGCCGTCCAGCGGACAGCAATCTTAAGACCATACTAATATTAGAAATGTCAAAATATAAAATAACAGAAAATAGACCCCTGTGGAACCATCGCCGTGACGCAGATACAATTGCCATTGCTGGCGCTGCCCCTTTGTGCAATTTCCTGGTCACATCTCTTTCCATTTACTCAAGAGACAACCACTAGCTATGCTGTATGATTTCCATTGACTCACATTTTTCTACTGTTTTAATAAATGTGTCCACAAATATAGCGGTTTGGTTCTTGAATGATCTATGCAACACATGTAACTATATTGCACACATTCTGTGATTTTCTTTTCTAAAACTCACTGTTGTGTGAAATTCTTCCAGGCTAATCTGCCCACCAATCATTTTCACTCTTTCATCGTGTCATATGGGATGATGAGATCCAAGTTTTTTCACATTACTGCTGGCAGAAATCAAAGTCTCTTTGTAGTTTACTTTCATAGACCCACTTTTTATTTTACTACAAATAGTTTTTCTGTAACTATTTTTTTTTTTTGAGACAGGGTCTTGCTCTGTAGTTGAGGCTGGTTCTGAACTCATAAGGTAGCCCAGGCTGGCCTCAAACTCATGGCGATCATCCTGCCTCAGCCTTCCAAGTGCTGGCTGGCATCACAGGTAATGCACCACCATGCACCATGCCTGACTTATGTAGTGCTGGAGAATCAAACTCAGGGCCGCGAGCTTGCTAGGCAAGCACTCTGACTGCTGTGCTGCTGTTTCTCCAGCCCCACTGTACATGTTCTTGCTGTCTCCCCAGACACACATGAGAGTTTCTTCATGTTGTTTACCTAGGAGCGGGATTGCTCATCTAGATGAGAAATTCGCCCGCACTGTTTGCTAATAAAATCTGCTGCTCAATCTCTTATCTCACCTCTGAATATCTTGAGATAGTTTGGTTGGTAGCTTGGCCTAAATAAATATGTGTATCTGAGAACTTTCAAGAAGAAGAGGAAAGGAATGAAGATGTAATTGTTGATTGTAGCTTGCAATGTAGAATATTTTTTTGAAAATGTATCTTTGGGGAACTGGAAGCAGAAAGAGAATAAGGGTGAGTAACTCGCTGAGGGCTGTGTGTGTTGTGCATTGGTGTGAGGCCGGCCGGCCTTGGAGAACAGCATCTGCAGCTGGGACAGCATTCAAACACTACCACGGTTAACCCTGGCTGCCACTCCAGATGCCGTGAGAGACACTTAGGGGGGCAGTACAAATCCCCTCTGGGCATGTCTGGTGAGTCTTAAGAAAAACTCTATTCTAATAGAACTTGTACTCAAATCTTCTGAATTATCTGTCAGTTGGCTCTTCTCCAGCACATGAGGTGTCCTTTTCTGCCTTTTAGTGGGTCTATGGCTATCACTTCGTGGGGACAGGAGCTGTGTCCGTTGGCCCTGGATGGCACTGCCTTTTTCCTTTCAGTCTTCTCTAGTAGTTTCATGGCTAGCTAAATGCCAGTGGAAAGGTGTCTTTCAAATTGACATTTCCACCCATCTTGCAGACTTTCATCCCTCCTAGAGTGAAGAAATTTTTTCCTGCTGAGAGTTCTTTTTTCTTCTTTTTATTCTGTTATGGACTGATGTGTGCTCTTTTCCCTCTACTTCATGTGTTGATGCCTTAACTTCTCAATGACTACTTTCAGATGAGGATTTCAGCAAGCAATTTAGGTTAAATAAAATTGTAAAAAAGGCAGCCCTAATCTGATTGAATTGGTGACCTTGTAAGAGTAAAAAGAGAAACATATTTCTTTCTTTATGTCTGTAAGGATATAGGTAGGAGGTAGGCTTCTAAAGGGCAGGAAGAGAGATGTGGAACCAGTTAGAATCTTGTACTTGTGCTTAGCCTTTTTCAACAGTGAGAAGATACATTAATGTTTTATAATTCATCCAGTCTACAGTATATTTTAGAGCAGCCTGGTCTGACTAATACAGCTAGCTATCTTCTTTGCAGCCTTTGGCACTGGGCTGGGTATCATTCTGGCTCATACTTCATTAAATCATGTAGCCTAGACTCTCCAAGGTTGTGACGAAAAGTCCTGTGACAAGGTTGTGGTAAGAGGTCCTAGTCACCCCTTTTGCAATTATAGCTAAGCTACATAATTGTAGAGGCACCGCTAGGTCAGCCAACATAGCAGCACAGGTGTAAAGGATACGCTTGCCTGACTACGTGTGACTGTCCTTGGGGCACACACAGTGCACAGCAACCTTGTGCTGACTCTGTTTCCTCTCGAACTCGTAAATGATACTGCCATTGTTTGCTTTTATTTGCCCCTGGCCCACAATCTCACTTTTTACACCCACTTTTAGATTTTTACTTTTTCTGCAACCACCTTTGTTCATCCCGTTGTTTTACTCTTCCTCCTAAAGCTGAGTAAATTGAGAGTTAAATACTGGAAAAATTGAAGTTAATAAGTTTGCATAATTTCTGTTTTCATGCATTTTCAGTGCAAGAGAAAATACTATCATGGTAAGCATCCATGTACCTTTATATTTCACGTATTTGTACCCATGTTTCTGTAGAAAGTGTCTTGAAAATAAAACTGGGCTCAAAGTGTATGTACGGTTTACTTTTTGATGGCTACTAAAATTTTTTGTGTGTGTCCACACATGTTAGCTATCACAAAGCATTCTGAAATCATATTCGAAGTGAATAGTGGGTTTTTAAAAATGCTACTCTCCTGGGCATTGTCTTACATTACAGATTCATTACTGGGACAAAAATATTCAACATCCACAACTTAAGGTAGGAAAGATTGATTTAGCTCACTTTTTCAGAAGATCTCACACATACCTTTTATGGACAGCAGTTAATGAAAGCACATGGCAGAGTCTGCAGAATTGCTTGCAGAGTTGTAGACAGAATCCAAATGAAGTAGAAATGAATGACTGGAGACTCAGGCAAGGCTAGAGCTTTCCCAGAAAGAAGTCATAAAAAGATTTCCTTTTCGTTCCTTTACTCAGTTCTGCACATCCCTCATTTCTTGGCCCACAAGTCAGCAACACACGTCTGAAAGCTCTGACCTGGGCAGTACCCAATCTCCACAAGTTGAAACAGTCCTTTCAGGTCACACCCCAAGCATCCAGCCCTTCCTCTGCTACAGTACATAGTTCCAAATATATGAGGCTTTTGGGGAACACTCAAGATCGAAACCAAAGCTGGCATCTTCACAGAATGCCCAGGTAGGAGAGATTGGAATTACTTCTAACTCTTCACTCATAGTCTTAGAGATTAATTAAGTTTTCTCAAATGAGAAGATAGCATTTCCCATGATCTGCAACAGGATGCAGCTTTAGGTACGATGTCTGATGAATGCCAGTTACATGCATAGCTGTTCTCCCAGTCATGAGCAGCGTTCCTCAGAAAATCCAACAAACTTTCCTGGTGGTGGGCTGTGCTTCTCCCCTTGGTGATCATCCAGGCCCAACATGCTCATACGTCCTGTGTTGTTTGACTCTGAGGAGTAGATTTGGTGCTCATGGGACCCATTTAGATGTGCTTACCAATACTGGCCTCTCAGCCTTTTCTCCAGCCTGCGTACCAATGATCCCAAACACGTGCACATCCTTGCCCGTGTCGTTATTTCCCTTGTAGAGCTGCTCCCGCAGATCCGCAGCTGAGACACTGAACATTTCCAATAATCCGGTACCATGGGCACAGTAGTGCAATAATGCCAGCTTGGTTGCTCATGACTTTTTTATTATGACATCTCTGCCTTGGCTTTTTAATCCAATCAACCACATATCCTAGTGGGAAGGAAGACTTCAATTGTCTTCCTCCTTCCTCCGTGGTCCTTTTCCATGTGCCACTACTTTCTGTTGTCTGCCTCTCTGTTCTCACTTCAGCAAGCATCCCTCAGGCTAGGGTTAGCATCGAGCTTCACAGCACACAGCGAGATCCTGTTGGAAACCGTGCAGGAGTAGGCATGCATATGCATCCAATTACTTTATAAAGAAGGTAAGAAATGATAAATTACTTAAAATTACAATTACTTATATTTACCTTTTGATTGTTCTTCACTCTGTTGTGTAGTTACGGTTTTATGAGGTATGGTTTGCCTTCAGAATGAACAGAACTTTTTGATATTTTTTTATTACTCAAGGCTACTGGTGGTAAATTCTCTCTGTTCCTATTTATCTGAAAATGGTTTTTCTTTGCAGTTATTCTATGGGGATATATTTTTGTAGGATATAGAATTCCAAGTAGCATTTTTTGGAACTATAAAGTTTTTATTCAATTGTCACCCAAATTACATTGTCTTTATAAGAAGTCAGCGATAACATTTATGTTTGTTCCCTGGTATGCAAAGTGACTCTCTTTATTGAGCCCATTAAATATTTATTCTTAGTTTTAATTTTCAGCAATGTTGGCATTCTTTTATCCATGGGGTGACATATTTTCACATTTTTAATGAAAATGTTTTGTTCTGTTGTCACTCATCGGCTTAATCTTTTATTTCTCTGTGTGCTTTGTTTTCCCTCATTTCTGTGAAAGTCTTTGGGTTGATAGTACCTCTTCAATCTGCTGTAATTCAATGAATGTCAGATTCTGTACTTCTTATGTTTATAATTATATTTAACTTACGATTATATTTTATCTTGATAGTTTCTAATTTTTAAAATAATTACCATCAGTTCTTATACAGTCCTTAATATATTTGCAGTAGCAATTTCATTTTCTCCTGAGACCCAAACCATGCCATTTTTGACCTGCTTCTATTCATTGATTTTTCTTCCTGATTGTGCCACAGTTTTCTATCCTCTCTCCCCTTTTTCAATATATTAACACATTCTTTAAAAATGTATATTGGACGCTGCTGTCTTATGTTCATAAATATTCTTGTTTTCCTTTAAAGAACATGAAAGGTGGTAAATATTTTTGGTGAGTTTGACATATGCTTTGTGAAGATGTTTAATCTCTGCTGAAGTAACTGTAACAAAGTGCTTACTTGAGGATTATTATGTATCTTCTCTTATACTGTGGCTTTTCTGGATCTTTAACTAAATATCTAGGGTTTTCAACCATACTGGCTGATAGTAATTCTAATAAGCTCTAGTATACTAATGTCTGAGTCTTATTGTGAACCTCTCTGTGAGCCTCATGTAGTCTTGTTCTTAACCTGTATAACTTAGCTTCGGCCAAATAGTCAAAGAAATTCTTCTGAAAATTTGAATGGCATCTTGCTTAGCTTTTCCTGTCTACTACCTTGATATATAGCCTTCAGTGACATTACCATCTCATATTCTAATCGCAATTTTCTTTCTTTAGAGAAATTGTCATTCCGTGTTTTCTACCTCCTAAGCCTGTTGTTTATTGATAGAACATGCCTCCCAAAACAGGTATGATGCCTCTCTGTCTCTCTTCTCTCTAGAATCACATCCCTGGAAAGGTGTGGTCCAGTGCCTGAAGATTATCACTGTACATACTGATGCTTGCTCATAATCCACTGTGAACACAATATCTGTTACTTCAGATATCTTCTCATCAAGTCGGGTATTGAATTTAAACTTGACACATTTTCAGTCCAATGGCCTTAGACAAGTTTCTCAAATTCTCTGTCTTAGTTTTACCATTTCAAAAAAAATAATATGAGGCAGTAATTTCAGTTAAAGAGAGCATTCCTTCCACAGCAGCTTTTTAGTAGATTTTTGTGTCCATGTGATGTTTCCTCATGTCTTTTTACTTTCATCTTGACATAAGGACACTATGCTTGATCCAAATGACTATCTCTTTCAGTTATTTTTCTGAATTTTTACAGGGAGGGATATGAAGAAAAGAACGAGGCCTTGAGGAGATATGTATTTTTTAAGCCCTGAAGTAACTGGAATTCCATATTTTACGTATTATTCCAAGCACTTTGAGTCATTCTTGCCAATTACAACATTTCTCTATAAATATAGAGAGTTGTATTTTTGGCTTTCAGAATAGCAAATAATATGCCCCAAACTTAAGCGAGACTGTTTTCCCCTAAGAATGGCTCTATATAAGTCTTTAAAAGAGGTAAAGAATTGTTCAGTGGGTATAGCAGTTAAGCTTGTCAGCTTGGTTGATCTGGAAAACACCGAGGGGATTAGTAAAACACACTTCTGGATGGTGTGCACAAGTCATGGAGGCATGACCGAGATGACGATTTTTTCTGGTGTTAATTCTTTGCTTTGCCTGCTGGCTTATCGTAACTGAATAGCTTTGCTATACTGCATCCTTCCACTGTGATCTTCCTGCCTGGAGCCAGATGGACTAAACCCTCTGAAACTGTGAGCTAAATTAAACTTCTCGTTCTTAAACTTGTGGGCATTTGGTATGCATTCTAGCAACAGAAAAGCTGACTAATATAGTGAAACAATGCAATAATAATTTTAAAAACTTCTTTTAAAACACTCATGTAGATTCCACAAGCTTTGACAATTGTCTCATTCTAAGGTTTCTTTTGTTTTTAATTTTAAGAACTTTTATGACGAATTAATGTATATATCTAGATACATGCTGTATATATAGAACAACATTAATGCAAATTAAAAGCACTTTCAAAGGATTTATGGTATATTTTTAGTGACATACAGTTATAACACGGCAGCAGCCATTACAAATACATTTACTTTAAGTTTCACCATTGATTATAAATAGCTCACTGAAAATGCTCTGCAATTATATTGAAATGTAACATCATTTGGACAACAGAAAGAGGATATAGATTTTGTTGATGTTAAAATTGTTCTATTCTGTAAATACATTGTTTTTGGTTTACATAAATTGCTATGTGCTGTACACAGTGGGGAACCATAAAGGGGAAATTATCATCCATTTTTTTAGAGTAGAAGTTGGACTTGGGCAAAATAATTCTAAAGTTTGTTTTTAATAGAACAATGACTGAAATTTGCTTTTCCCACAACTCTAATGCCCTCCAACAAAGGATGTATGTTATCTATCACTTTACCCACCCAGCACTTGCCAGCTATTATCCATTAATATCAGTATTAACTAAATAAGAGATGTTTATTCAACTGAATTATACAAGGGAAAATTCTATGGGTCCTGTAGTTTGAGGGAGCAGCTTATAAATAGTGGTTCAAATATAATGTCATCTGATTTTAAGCATTGATATCTCGTTATGACGTTTTATTAGCACCTTAAAATTTTGTACTGATGCATGGTTATATATGGAGATTTATCCATACCGAGTTGCTAAACCCAGTTTAACCTAGCAAAATCAATTCCCACTGGGGAAGAAGACTGTGGTGTGCTTTATGGATTTATGTCTAACGTCTACCATCAGAGCCTTATCTTTGACATTGTCGTCTTCTAACTTTGCTGGGCTCACCAGCCAACACTGCAGATTTTCTACCTTTGTTTTCAATTAGCTTCCCAGTTTTTCTCTTCGAACCCTCTAACTCCAGGCTTCCCGAATGGTGTCTTTGCTGTTCTGCAGCTCCTTGTGCTTCTGTCTTCTGCTGCATATGAGATGGGCTTTTATTGTTCATTCATGGTCTGTAAGCTCTTTCTAGGAATTGGTGCACGTATGGCTGGTCTCTTGAAAAATGTGGCATGCACCACCACTATTCGGTGTTAATTACTCAAATGTGCAAATCTATAGTCTTCAAAATATTTTCTTATTTTCTTCTGTTATTCATAGAAGTCAATGTCTGAAGGGCTTTACTTTTTGAGGTCTAGCTCTATTAAATCTGCTTTTCTAAACTATAACTGATCATGCAATATTTTTCCAGATGTGTCCTCTTTTCTCTTTAACACATGTCTTAGAGACTCATGGTATATGCACTGCCTTAGGTATGATCTGGTTGAATACTGACTTCAGCTACATAAAGCCCCAAATTATTACAGCTTTTCAAATACTCTAACCTGGGCTGTGGTGTGCAAAGTACACAGAATTTATCCTGCCTAAAATCTTGTTTCATTTTTAAAAATTGGTGGTCTTTATCTTTTTGCAGCATGATTGATTCAAATTTCAACATACCTTGGATATTGCATTGGGAGCTCAGTTGCAAGAGGAGAGGTCCTTTGAGCACCAGCAAGGTGCATCGAAGGTCAAGTGGCTTACTTCATGGAAGACTACAGACATTCTTTGACACTCATCAAGTTATCCCAATAGTTTTTCAAAATGAATCAGGAGATTGGAAGAAGTGTAAAAAAAATTAAAAAGGGAAAATGTCAGATATTAACAGGGAAAAAAGCTTGACTTACTTAATTCAGGCCCAGAAAATATTAAGCATTTTAAGAGATACATAAAATGAAACTCATGCAATTTAATCATACATACTAGCAACAATGAGAATGAATTGCCAAGAAACTGTGAATTGTGTACTTTGCTGAAGAAATTGCAGAGATGCTAGTGCATTTTGAAGTGACTTCTAGCATAAATGGCTAAAATGCAAAGTGATATTACTTAAGGTATTAGGGATAATTGAATGGAAAATGCATTGTTTTTTAGGCCTGAGGATTTTGAATGTCAGTGATGGATAGTGCTTTGTTTTCCATTTACAATTTGAATGTAGTAAATAAATTAGAATTTACTGGGGAGAAAATAGCAATAGACTTACAGTTAACTGCGTTGGGTATTCCGATTTGGTGCCTTGTCAGTTGAGTGGTTTCTGGCAAAGTGTTTAAACTGAGCCTCAATTTCCTCATTGGTAAAATGTGAGTAACAATAATCGCTTTGCAGTAATGCTCTGAGGACTAAACCCTTAGTGAAGTTCCAAATACCATACCTGATGTACGATGGCCAAATCAATAATTGTGACCATAAAATGTGGTAAAATTTTAAAGTTGTAATAGTTCTCATGGCAGTTTTACCCATCAGGGGACTCATTGAATGAATATTAAAGCTAGCTTTATATTAACACCCTAAGATCTCTCCTAAACATCACTTAGTTTACATGTGAAATGATGCTAACATTTACACATCAAGATCTCTAATGCACTAGGAATGTGGGCATTCTACAGATAAGGACGCAAAGCCAGATAGATTAAGAATCTCGCATGAGACATGTACAGATGTTAGCAAGTCTGTGCCCTCAGCATAGAATGGCTACTATGCCTTTGCGACCTGGAAGTTCTCCTTGGCGTCTTAAATCTCTTTCTACCTTGCCTTCTTCCATCATTTAACTTAATACAGTGACAGTCCTCAAATTTGTATGTGTGTGGCTTAAAGAGGAACAGTCGATAGACATATACAAGGAAAATAAAATGTCCCTGCACTTAGACACCAAGCACGTGATTTACTCAGATTAGACTGGTTTGGCAGGAGATAGAAAGAGAGACAGGAGGATTGCTCGTTTGGCCAGTGAGTTCAGGACTCTCCTGGGTTATAGAATGAAGCTGTCAAAACAAAACAAAGAAAACAACAACAACAAAAAAGAAAGCAGGCAGGCTGGCAGACTGATGGGCTACTATTATTAGACAAGATGAAAAGATTAAGGAGAGGTACAGGAAGGGACTAGGAGGGATGAATATCAACAATACTTGTTTTATACATATGTCAAAACACAACAATGAAACTCAATATTTTGTAAAATTAATATATATATAGATATACACATATATATATATATATATATATATATAATACCAATGTTAAGAAAGAACACACATTTTGTTTTTTTATGGCTGAATGCTATTCCACTGTTTGTTTTACAATTTTCTGATCCACTCGTTTGTTTGTAGACATTGACTTTTTCTACCCCTTGGCTGTTGTGAATAACGCTACAAAGAATATGAGAGTGCAAATATCTTGAGATATTTATGTAGACTCTTGAGTAAACAGAAGTAGGACTCGTGTAACATTTTTTAAATTTCTTGAGAAATAGCTGCTGTTTTTCCATAATGACTGAAACTCTTTTCATTTTCTCTAACAGTACGGAAAGGTTCTAATTTCTCATCAACACTTGCATTCTTCTCTTTTTCAATTAATTTAATTATTTGTATTACATAGTAGAGATCCGTTGGGTATGATATCATACATTGTGGTATTAGTTTACAATTCTCTGATAAGTGGTGATGTCGCACAACATTTAATGTACCTATTTGCTAATTGAACATATTTTTAATATACCAACTAACCATTTATATGTCTTCTTTGGGAAAACTTCTATTCAGATCATGTGCCTATTTTTAATTGGGTTATTTGATGCTTTATCAGTTCTAATTTTGGGGGGGGGTTTCTTTAGGATCTTCTACATGTAAGATAACTTTATTTATGAACATTAATAATTTTACATCTTCCTTTCAAGTTCAAATACCTTTTATTAAAGTTAATTTGTTCTGGCTAGAATTTATAGTACTATATTGAACAGAATGGCCAAAATTGAGCATTCTCATTTTGTGCTTCCTCTCATAGGAAGAGCTTTCAGTTTCTTATTGTTCTTCTTTTTTTTTTAATATGGAACGCTTCACGCATTTGCGTGTCATCCTTGTGCAGGGGCCATGCTAATCTTCTCTGTATCTTTCCAATTTTAGTACATGCGCTGCCAAAGCGAGCACCGGTTTCTTATGGTTGAACACTGTGTTTTCTGTGGGCAGTTATCGATGGCCTTTACCCCCACTGTTTTCTTTCTGCATGCATAGAACACATTTTCATATCCTCTTATTTTTTAGATTAAATCATGGTTTGTTGTTTTGTTGTTGTTGTTTGTTTGTTTGCTTTTGTCTGTTACATCGACCTTCGTCTTCCTTGGTGTTTTGTTGATCTTCTCATAGTAAAAATATTTGGTCCCCCCATTCTTCTTTTGTATCTTATTTGGGTATTTTCTTTGTGATTATCGTGAGGTTTACATCAAATGTCATGTAGTCCTAAGAATCTATTTTGAGCTGATAAACTCTTGAATTGCACACAAGTACTCTGTATATTTACTTCTTTTCCATATAATTTATGTTATTAATGTTGCATGATATCTTTTAATATTTTGTATCTGTTCACTTTTTTCGTGCTGGGTATTAATTCCAATACCTTACACAGGCTGGGTGAGCATTCTCTTTCTGAGTTACACTTCAACTCCATTACTTAACTTTTAAATCATAACTAACAATGATTTATTCACTTTTACAGTTTTATAGACTTATATGTGTGTACACATTTCCTTGTGCTCTTGGGTTTTATACTTTCATATCATTTTGTGTTGCTTCACATCTTTTCATTTCAACTTGAGAAAGAGTCCTTTTAACAATGTAAAGACAAGTTTAGTGATAATGAACCCCTTATTTATCTGAAAGTCTTTGCTACTCTTTCGTTTTTGAAAAGTACATTAGTTAGATATTAATTCTGGGTTGGTTGGTTTTATTTTTCCCCGAAAATGCCAACGCTCTTGTGAAATCCAGTCGTAGTCTTGTGAAAATTCCCTTGTATGTGGCAAGCCACTTTTCTCTTGTTGCATTCAAAATTCTCTCCTTCCTTTAACTTGTAATATTTAAATTATAGCACGACTCCTGACAGCTTAAGTGTGATGCGCGGGCATGGATTTCTTTGACTTCCTGACAGTTGTGGTCTATTGGTCTTTTGTATCTTATGTCATTTTCTTTCTGAGATTTAGGAACCGTTTCACTATTGATCTTCAGATCTCCTTTCATGCTCTCCTCTCCTGGAATTCTAACCTTGCTCGTATTTTTCTCCTTGATGTTGTCTCAGAAGATTCTTTAGCTTTCTTCTGTCTTTTTCTTTCTTTTTTCATTTTATTCGTCTAGTTGTAATTTTTGAATGGCTATTATTTGAGTTTATGATTTTCACTTCCGATTGCTCAAGTTAGCTCTTGAGGTTTGCTAATAAATTTTTCAATTTAGTTTTTATATTTTTCATCTTTAGAATTTCCATTTGATTTTGCTTATATATATGTCTTTTTAAAAATTCTACTTTATTCATGCATGATTTTCTTTAGAGTGTAAAGCATTTTTAGGTTGGTTATTTTAAATTCTTTGTGAGTGAATTCAAATACTTCCATTGCTTAGTGGTGAGCTTCTGGGGATTTTTGAATTTTTATTTATTTATTTATTTATTTATTTATTTATTTATTTATTACTGGACCACACTCCCTACTTCTTTGTGTGTTTTATAACTTTGAGTTAGTCCATGAATTTTTGAGAAACAACGACTTCTTCCTTTTTTTTTTTTTGAGTGGTTTATACAAATGAAGATTTTCAGCCTGGCAAGAGCTTTGAGGATCCTCTAATCCTTTTTGATTGTTGTTAAAATGGAATACAACAATTGTAGGTTTGGATGTTAAAATTTTCAACTAGAGAGTTTTGCTGATTTTCTTTCAAAGCTGGTATTCTCTCTGGGGTCTTTTTACAGTGCTGCGAGCTCTATAGTTCTAAAGAAGCAAAACATCCTATTTGCTCATTTTTCTCCATTGCTACTAAGCATCTAAAGCATGAAGTTTCCCACCAGCTTTCCAATAAATCAACATACATGCAAACCCTTTGGTCAACGCTGTAGAGTGCCGGAATGTCAGATGCACACTCCATATCTCTCCCTTCCAGTGGAAACTCTTTAAATGGTGCCCTAAGACACGCCCATCACAGGATATTTTCTGTCACTAATATTCACTCTCAGTGGCCTCTGGGCCTCCACACTTGGTCCATTTTCTCTCTTCCTTAAGAAACAAATCGCTAGTGGAAATTTTCCTTTGGTCACCGAGCTTGAGGGAGTGGCTGGTGTTGGTAAGTGAAACTGTTTTTTCTAAATACTGGTGCAGTTTTCTTGTGTTTAACTAGATTCTGAAATTAGTGTAAAGGGACTTGGGATGTCTTTCACTGTTAAATCATTGTTTCTTCAGAGGAGCTGGCCTGGAATTTCCTTTTTGTCATCTTACTGATGTTATTGCTTTTTATTTTGTAACTTTATTCTTCAATGGACTATGCATTTAAGGTTTCACATTTTCTTCTAATTCATACTTTCACTTAGGCCGACATGCTTGTGAAAAGTATTCTCTGTTCTAGTAATTTTGAAGTGCAAATTTTGTCCTCAATTTACCTTTAATTAAGAATTATCTAAGATCTATATTTTCAGTTCTACATATTCATACAAACTTAGTCATTGATTAATTTGAATGTTTTTTATATAAAATCATAACCAAAGAATATACATCATAAAACCTTAATCTCTAAAATATATTAAGATTTTCTTTGTCATCACATGTGCGATAAAGTTTTGCAAACACTGTATATGTGCAGGAAAATCTAATCTCTCTTCTAAAATTATAAATTTGTCTCTAAACACCTATGATGCCAAGTATATTATATATTATTAATTTCCTATGCCATTTATATTTTTATGGATCCTTTGAATTATTAAGACAAATTTTTAAAACTTACATTCCACAACAATCCATATTTTTGCAGTAGGATCCATACTAATGGTATTTTAGACTTAAGTATGACTGTATATTGCTTAGGGGATGTGGGATTTTGATTTGACTTATCTTCCTGATTTACTTTTGTTTTTTCTTATCTTGATCCCCTTTTCTTCCATTTAATTCTTTAAGCAAAACTTCTCTATCAGTTTTAATTTGTTTGGCTATTTATTTTTCTTCAAATTTTTTTGTTCTATATTTTTTCCAAATGTGCATTTGTTAGCAAATATATCTAGGGTTTCCAGTAAATTTTTGTGTTAACTGGATGGTCTCTGTCTTGTGTGTGTGAGTGTGTGTGTGTGTGTGTGTGTGTGTGTGTGTGTGTGTGTGTGGAACTGGGAACTCAACCAGTGCTTTCACCCTGAATTACTTTCCAGATCATTTTTAATTATATTATTTTTTTAAGCGGAGTCAGGGTCTCTCTAA
Organism: Ctenodactylus gundi; assembly: GCA_004027205.1. Lineage (NCBI taxonomy): Eukaryota > Metazoa > Chordata > Mammalia > Rodentia > Ctenodactylidae > Ctenodactylus > Ctenodactylus gundi. Next base: position 226,342 of record PVKB01002619.1, on the reverse strand, counting down.
GCAATTGTCCTGCCCAGGCTGGACTAGACCTCGTGTTCTTCCTGCTTCAGCCTCAGTAACGCTGGGATAATAGGTTTATACCACTAGGACTGGCTGCTATGTATCTTGTAATGGATAAACTCAATCCTTTCATATGTATAGTATACATTGATATATTTTACTTGTATAATTTATTTGGTGTCTCTTCCTTTTTGCAATTGTTGCTTGAATTTTTCCCTTTTGCATGTGTTTGATAATTTCTTCTCACATTTACTTTGTAGCCATCTCGCTTTTACTCAAGTTGCTAGTATTTTAATAAGAAAATAACTTTTAAAATGAATAACTATCCATGGAAAGAAACAAAGGAGATGTAAAAACAGTATTTAGAGATTGTAAATAAAAAAAAATCTAGCCCAAGCACTTTGATTCATGAAACACTATAGAATACATATTGTGCATAGAACACTCAGGTTTTTAGGATGGGAACAAAATTTTCCCCTGCTCTTTTATAAGCTGCTTTTTAGAATCTCTGCTGACCCATTCAACACATGGAGTGTATAAGGCACTGGGCCTGGGATCAGGACCATTCCCTGGGTTTCAATCTGCTGGTATCTATAGCTATGGGAGCAAATTCTTTCTCTAGTCTTTTTGCCTCAAGAAGTTTGCTTCTATAAAGATCTTCACCTTCCCTGAAACAATTAAGAATTATACATCCTGTACACTGTTGTGGAATTTCAATGAGAAAATCGGGAGGAAATGGCTGGTAATGTGCATTTACTCAGCGGTTCCAGTGATCTTTCTCCGTTATGACTTTCCTCCCCACCTCTTTCTCTCCCCCTTACTGTCTGGCAGCCGTCCCAGCTCCATGAAGCATACCCTGTTAGAATCAGAACATAGATTTTTACTATGCGCCTTGGGCTGCAAAATGAAGTGAAGAGCTGGAAATTTCCAATGATTTCACTCTGTGTTTGTAGAAAAACAAAACAAAAATGAAAAATAGTGCTTTGAAAAATAAACTGTAGTAATAGATACTATTTGCATATCTTTCAGAATAGTTCAGCGTATTTTGATTCCTTTAACGTTCTTATTTAGACATTTGGTGAATATACTTATAATAACAAGAGTTAAAGGCTTATCTCGGGCCTCTCAAACCCGGTTGTATATCAGAGTCTCCTGAGCAACTTATCTTTAAATGAAAATTTCTAGACTCGTCCAGAGATTCTAATTTAGTCGATATTATGTGATGTCCGTGAATCTCTATTTTGGATTTCTTCTTGGTGACTAGCCCATAGAAAGTTTGAGGAATGATGGAACAAAATGTGAATCCCCATTTTCTGTGTATTTCTCTACAATTTATATACAATAAGATCTTTACAATAAAACAAATTTTTGAGTATTTTGATTTAACCATCCAGACACTGCCTATCAGTTAATTCTTTTAAGCAAATAATTGCATAAAGAAGGGATTAAGTTTAAAGCTTTCTGAAAATCCTCTGTACATGTAGTATTAGCTTAAAATCTAAAAAGGTCCTGTGATGGTTTAATTATTCCTTACAGATTTTACATAATATACTTATTGCTCATGTAACAGATTCAATATAAAGAAGAATGTAATATCACATCAAGAGAATGAAAAATTGAATGATACACTCAAGAGTAATGTCAGATTACGTTTTATTGTAAGCATTGCAATCCAGCAGGCACATGATCTTAACTCTCATTTAGACATTATTTAGATAGTATTTTAGTATAGACATTATTGTTCCTGGTGTGATACACTGATTCCCGTCTCTCACATACACGTATGCAATTTTAAAAGGATTTGTGTCAACAGAAATCGCCACATGCACAACAGGCATAGCTGTGGAAATGGAAGATATGAGGAGGATTGCTCACTCGTGGATGGGTAGTCCATTCACTTCATTGTGGTCTTGCATTTTAAGATTTAAAGTATTCTGAAGTATTTCCAAAAAACCAAGTAGAATCCATCATTAATCCTTGCAGCAGGATTGAGTTCTGCAACTTAATATAGTTTAGATATGTAGGCTTACCTGCAATTAGAGGAACATTCGTTTAAAAAGAATATTATAGCTACACTGGCAAAGAAATGGAATAATCCAAGTTAAAATTAGGTGCCATAAGTACCATCTTGTCATCCAAATTGTGGTTTCGGTTTAGTTTAAGATGTGAATTTACAATTTTTACTTGACCCCCAACTTAGGCTGCTATCAAGAGAACTTAGAATGCTTAGGAAAGAAAACAGAAGCTAGTGATTAGAAAAATAATAAATATTATCAAGGAAGAAAAAGTAATCAAGTTTTTAAGAGGGCTTGAGTGTGTAATTCGTTCACTATTGTTCAAGACATTCCCACTACTTTTCACAAGGGAATATTGTAAATATATGAGAAGACCTGTTTTATAGGTCTTACATATTCACAGTATTGAGTATATCAAAAAAAAAAAAATGAAACCTCTAAGCTTGTCTTCCTCAGCATTCAAATCTAGGCAGTAGGGCCCTTAAAAGTCTTTCTGGGTACTTTTCTGGTCCATTCATTTAAAAAGACTACTATAAATATACTCTGTGTTACTCTGTGACTGTTTAGTAAGAAAGCTGCTCCTTTGGAGAACATGTAGTGCTGAGATAATACATTAACACTTTAATCCACATGGGTTTCATGGAATGTATTACATTTTGCTAAGAATGCACCCTGGCTGTCTGAGAGTCCAAATGGCCCACTTCACTCTCGAGTACTCTCCTGTTGCTCATTCAGCATGCTTCACTTGAGCAGCAGATATCTAGAGATAGATAGCTTGGACACTTCTAGAGAAGGGTTGGATCAGCTTAGCATGCTTGTAAGAAGATTCTCTTGCTGGAGACAGTCTGAGCAATAATTCAACCAAATCACTGAATGACTCAATAAGTCTAAGAGGCCCCATATTAGCTCAAGCTACGATTGACTAGTCGCTAGATTGGGTTTTTCTTCTTTTAACAAAATACAATGTAATTATTATTATCGGATAAATAAGGAGCAGTATTTTAAAAGGCTGTTTTCTGGGAAAATCAGAAAAACATCATCAATTCTCAAAGAGACATAGAGTAAGTATGGAATGATAAGTAGTATGGAAGGTTATATAGAGTCAGCACCGGAAGCATGGCATGAAAAAATTAGAGGGCAAATGGCTGAAGCATGTGGATGCTACCCTTACCTTTAAGATGCAGAAATGTGGAAGCACAGAAAGAGAGGGACATCTGTGCGAAATCAAGAATACAAACACAAGCACAGAAGGGCTACATCCCGTGACATGCTAAAGGCAATCGAGACATCTTTTTGGCTGACTAGAAAATTTGATAGGAAAGGCAGAAATGGAGGTAAACCCCTCCTAAAAAATTGAAAAACATGAGTAGACAATTCACAGAAGACTTAACTGAAAATGCCAATAAGCACATGAAAAAAATGCTCAGAGTCACATTAGCTAGAGGTATGCAAATTAACTTTATTGGTTATTTTGAAACTCTTAAATGAGTAAGAATAAAAAAAGTCTAAATTCTTATTATGGAGAAAACATAGAGTGCATGATGCTTCCATAGCCGTGTGTACTCAGATCTCGACCTTTCATTTGCTGGACATACCAAATCGCACTCTATTGCGTCTCCATACTTATATGTGACAAGATCACGGGCTGGTCAGTTAATGAGCTGAATGTATTCTTGTGAGTTCTGTGTCTAAGCACTCGTGCTTGCCGTTAGCTTGTCTACCATTGTACCTTCACCATGGCTATTGATGGGATTTCCTGGGGATGTGATGTAGGCTTTTAGATGATCACTTCTAGATGGCAACCTGAATACTCACGGAAGTATGAATTACCTCCCACAGGACAATCAACTTGGAGAATTGCTTGAACTCATCTCTGATTGTGTGTGAGTGAAAGGTAAATGTTCATGATGCTAGCACCTGAAACTTTGGAACTTCGACTTGCTATGGTGTAATGGAGCCTACACAGACAAATACTGGTATTTTCATATATTGCTAAAATCAATGTGAAGCATTAGTCTCCATGGAATGCAATCTAACCGCGCCTACTAAAATAAAAATATGTAAACATTTTGACCTATCCAACTCGCTGTTAGGAATTTATCCTATGGAAATAAAAGTATCAATTAGAATAAACATTACAAGATATTATAGTATTTCTTTAATGGCCAATAAAAGAAAATGTCCCCAGATCAGGGAATGTTTTTATAACCGTGGCATGTCCACAATATCGAATTTTACAAAGTCCTTAGAAAATAAGTTAATTTAAGCCTGCAGCTATTAAAGACTGTGTTAAAATTCTACAAGAAAATGGGAAGAGATTTATACAAAGCATAAATGTATGTGTACTGTGAGTCACTTTGTAAAAACAAATGACAAAAGTATGTTAAAATATTTTACCTATCTATGAATATGTAATTATTAAAAAGTAGAAAAGGGGGTATTTTGGATTGAGGCTCATCTGGAGGTTAAAGTATTGAATAAGAAAAAGAACTAAAGTGTAAGTACATTTTGTATAGTTGATAGATCAATTGATTCATCAGTTGATCAATGGATAGACAGATGAGGTTACGTCACCCAGCAAATGGAAAAAAATGTGCACAAGAAAAACCATCCACTGATTACAAAAAGTATTAATTCATAATAGAACGTGCATTAGAGGCCTAACCATGGTTCTATCCTACTTGATAGCAATATAGGGTAAATATAGTCTTTAACATCTTATTTAACATCAGCTTTGAATTTCACTCCTTAACAGACATTTCTTGCATCTACTTTGCTTTACAAAATATGAAAAAAATGTGTGATCTCAGATCACACATTACTTATTGTATCTCTCGTCACTTTTTTAATGCTTTTCTTTTTCATTTTAGAAATAAAATGTAATGACAATCTTCTTTTGTCAAAAATAAATAAATGCTATATATCTACCTTTGAGAAATGCTCAGAGGGCTTTGCATGCTGGCATTGTGTGTAGCCTCTGACAATATTCTGACAGCATATGTTTTCCTGGAACATCTGAAAAACACAAATGCTGTGTTCCCATGGACATATGGATTATTTTCCAGGTCTCTTTTGATTTTCAAGTATTCTTTTATTTATTCATTTTGATATCTCCCTATATTGAATTCACATTATAAAAGATCTTTAGTTTTATCTTTCATAGTTTTACTTAGTTTCGATATTATTGCATCCGTTGTCAACCATTTGATTTTGATAAGACATGTTTGATACGTTGAATATACTAGACCCCCTAGAATAATGATAATTATTATAGAATTACAAAGTGGTTACAGAATAATTGTTATAGGATTACAATAGTAATATAATAAGTTATTTACTATAATTACACAATGGATCAATCTAAATAGAACATGATATTTGGAGAAAAGTTACCTGTTGGGAAAGTACTTGACAGTTATAGGCTAGTCTCAGTATCTCTTTTAAAACAAATATCAAAAATTTTGGTCAGTTTAGTAAATACAAAGAAAGAGCTATAAAACCTTTACTTATTAGCAAGTGCTCTGCTCATTGTTTCTTGACAGTTTGTTTTACACCACTGATGCTTAGGGAATTTGAATAAATATTGAAGATTCCTGGTACCACACATATGTGGGCACTATGTCAACATCAGATAATCTGCAGCAACTGCAGAGTAGTTCGTCAGTTTGATCAACAGAACTCTAGCTCCTCCATAGTGATTTCCATCAAGCTGGACCTAATTGGAGGCGGTGACTGAAGCTTCCTTACTGTAGTTTCTGATAAATGCCTAGTTCCTGCCTGACTTGCGGCAGTAATGACTCACCCTCTGCGGGTGATATTTGGCTGTTGGTATTATTGGAACAAGACATTCTGGGTATGTTTGTCATGTCAAGAAATTGTTTACTATGTTTGAGAATGCAAAGTTGGTCAGACCTGCTGACTTTTGGAATATTTCCCAATAAGAAAAAGTTGCTCACATTTCTTGGTAGCATTAATGTAAATTTAATTACTCGGTATGCCGGTGGCATAATTTTTCTTCCTTGTAAAGGTAGGTCAGCACATTATAAAGGTTAAGAATCTCATTCTAATTGGAGCCACAAAATATCGTTAATTAAATCCCCACAGGAGTCCCTCTGGATTGAACTACATATATTGAACTCATAGAAGATTAAACAGCATAATCCTTTTACTTTTCTAAAGGAGGATAGCATACTTTCCTTTTCAATTATGATCTTTAAAATGCACACTTACATCCTTTTTCTAGCTGACTATGAGATTTGTAAGTTTCTTTCACAGGAAACAATGTCCCTTCAAATGAATGTTCCATTAATAATACTAATATTATTAATAAACCATGCAATGTCTTTTTCCTAAGTCAAGATGCCCTGCAGTTAAATTCTCATTCTCTGTCTTTTCATAGGACAAACATTATAAGCAGGTTATCTTTATATCTTTCAAGTCCCTTTACAATGAATCCTGTGTAGACTATAGTAAAAAGATTTCAGAGTCCCTTCAGAGAAATTAACTGATCCAATCCTGTTCCTGCTAGCAAAACTGTGCTCATAACGCAGTATACCCATCTTCCCAAGTGTACTTTGAAGCATTTTTACTGTAGGTAAATTCAAAGTATAATTTTACCTTTGTTTATATCCCCACCTGCCCTCTGGTTATCCATATGAAGTCCAGGCAATTCTATGTAGTTCTTTTAAAGTTTATGGGGTTTTCCCAGGAAAGAGTTAGATGTGTCAGTAACAGTTGCCTGTTGAATTTTTTATTGTAAATTGTAGGAGAGTTTTTTTTTCTATAAAACCTCCCTAGAGTTGCTGCCCACCTAAGAAAGGTGAATGTCTAAACTTAGTTGAAAAGACCAGTAAAACTAGTAAAGAGACCCTTCCAGTGCTGATTACCCTCCTTTCTGTGGGTTCTGAAACAACTAGGAGCCAATACCAGTTCTATATTGTTTTTCATGGAAGATTTGTATTGGAACAAAAAATGGCGTGGAGTTTTGATAGAAAGATATTTTCACTTTTTCCCTATTCCTCAATCTTCCAGTTACTTAACCTCAAATTCTACAACTCCACCCCGTCCCCCTTACTTCTGCTGGGGAGATTGAAAAACAGACCACGTGATCCTCTAAGTCACGGAACACGTTGACCCCTCCCTGGAGAAGCATTTGAGACAGTGGGCTGCGCACCCACGACTTCTTATCAATCAGATGCCACATTAGGTGGGGTTAATTACAAAGAGGGTCGGATACAAAAAGTAGACCCCGAAACCTCCTACAGAAGGACACGTGCTGTATTAAATAGTAAAATTCAGAAAGAGGGAAACGATGGTACCTTTTAAAAACAGAACATGAATAAAGAAGTTTTATATGCTTCTCTTCAGAATATTTAATGGCTCGTCCCCTTCCATCACCATCTGTGTTATTCTCTGAAGTGTCTCTGGTGCACATGCATTCTCTCTTTACAGTCCAAGAAGGCACCTTGTCATTCTTCGCCTGATGCCATCAAATAGGCAGGCCTTTCCCATTTCTTATGTCCTCACAGAATGCTGTAATCACCTAACCAGAATTCTAAACTGCTGTGGAAGGGACAAAAGATGTGATGCGATTTTTCATTTTTCATAAGAGTTGTGACCATTAGTCCTATAATGAAATGAGATGAACAAGAGAAATATAGAACAACTTCATTTAAACCAAGCTTTATGCGATGAAAGAGACTTCAGAATGAAGATCCAGGGACTCAGAGAAATCTATTTATTGTTTGAACTCAGACTCAATGATGACTTAGACATCCATGTACAAGTGAGGTTGAACAAAAACAAGTAGGACTCAGTGTGAAGAACAAAGGGAGAACACTTAGCAAGCGCCTGTCGGCGCGGGATATTCCTGGCATTTCAGGGTGGCATTGGTTTTTGGAGATTTACAGTAGGGTTCTTTTGAGAATGAGAGTTCTATTACCTACTGTGAGACAAGGTAGGCCAGACAATTGATTTATGGCTAGCTCTTACCCAGAAAGGCAAGGATAGGTTATAGTAGTATTGCTAAGTCTTTGGCTTGCTTTAGGAAAAGGAGACTAATTTCTATGACTTACTCTAATGGGAAGTGTAGGGTGAGAAACAGGAGTGCAAGAAGTCAGACTGATTCTATGGCTGCCCCTGAGCCCTTTCAATAGCCTTTAATTCAAATAATGCAGCAGGCCAAAAGACTAGAGTACCATTTTCTGAGCCATAAAGGTTGAAATTATTATATTATCATTATTTTCATTACCGGGAATTGAACACAGGGCCTTCTCTCTGAGTTACATCATGAGCCCCTTTGTATTGTTTGTTTGAGACAATGTCTCGCTATGTGACTTATGGCCCAGGCTAACCTTGAATTTAAATTCTTCTGCCTCAGCCTACCAAAGTGCTGGGATTACAGGTCTGTGCCATAGGGGCCAGTTTGAAATTATTTTTTAACATGTGTGTCTCCATCTTATATTGTGAAAATAAAAAATATGACATATAGTGTTTTGCAAATGAATGAATTAATGAGTAGAACTCAAAAGTCAAGTGTTCCAATGCTAGCTTTGACAATGTTATGCCTGTTCTCTCACTTAATCAATAGAAACTTTAGTTAACTTTCATAGACATATCTTGAAGAAAATAACTTTAATCAACACGTGACCATATATGTCAAAAATCTATCTTTCACGTGTTGGCCTTCATGTTGTTTAACAGTAATTAAAGAAGCACAGTCTTTATCCATAGAAATTTATGTGCTAGGCATGAAAAATACCAAAAAATATAAATATTTTTTTTCATAATATGAGCCAAATAGTTGTGAGAACAAAATTGAAAGTGGAAGAACCTTGCATATTAACACATTCTAGAGTGCAGAAGGGGGAAGAACTATGGTTCATTTGTAATTCAATCAAGTAAAAATGTAGATATTCTGGGAGGCAAATTATAAAGTAGCTTTTTATGAGTGCTCACTGTGTGCCAGGTAGTGATTTTTGGAACTGGGAATCTGTATTTCTCGCCCGGCATTCAAAAAAGCCAATGACTCAAGGACAAGCTGTTAAAGCAAAGGAAATAAATAGTAATATGTTTATGTAGAGATCTGCGAGGAGGCTTCCATATAGGCAGGTGCCAGGGAGTTCCACATTTCTGGTGGCATGTTTTCTGACTCATGGTTGCTATTGTCTGTGGTCACCGCATGTTCTAAACTTAAAGAATATTACTGTTTAGAAAGACTCAATGACTCATGTCTTTTTAGTTCCTTTTCTTAGAAGATAGTTCTGTTTTTAATTATCAGGATACAAGAGGTATCCTTTTCCCATGAACTGGAAGAAGAGCGAGAGAGAGAGAGAGAGGCTGCAGTTTCCCCAGAAGACTGAGGGAGACTGAAGAGAGGAATTTTCTCTTGTAAAACGAAGAATGAGTAAGGACAGTTTTTCACCTGTTAAATGGCTTTAGTCAGTAATAGCCTTACACAAAAGCAAGAGAAAGACTAAAAAATGTATTGCCTAGGGGTGTGACTTCAATTTTTTTTTTTTTTTTAAGGGCTGGAGGAATGGCACAGGGATTAAAGTACTTGGCTTGCAAGTGCAGGGCCCTGAGTTCAATTCCCCAGCACCACAAAAAGCTGGGTGTGGTAGTGTACTCTTGTAACCCCAGCACTGGGACACTGACCAAGCTGATCATTCTGAGTACAAGGCCAGCTGGGGCTACACAGTGAGTTTAGGACCAGCCTGCCTATAAAGTGAGATCCTGTCTCAAAAAAAAAAAAAAAAGAAAAAGATTTTTAAAAAGTAAATAAGAGTAATAATCTCAGAATTTTCAAGTCAACTCACACAATGTTCACATCTTGCAGATGAGAACATGGAAGTGAGAAGCAGCTCATGATAAAACAAGGTAGTAGGCCACATATAACTGAGTATTCCAAGTTATGAACCTGGATTCATGTTGTAATGGTAGAAAACCATTTTTGATCACCTCCTGTCTTAGTTATCTTTTCATCACTGAGTCAATACCTGACATCCAATAATCCAATTTACATGCCTGAAATCTACCCCTGCAGACTAGACCCCAATCTCCCACCAGCACATGGTTCCATAGACAATCCATAACATTCAATTAAATGAGACTTTGGTGGGGGCATTCCAGATCTAAACCTCAATAACTCCCAATAGCACATGGTTCCCTAGGTGTCCCACCACACACACACACACACACACACACACACACACACACACACACGAGACTTTGGGGGACACTGAAGATTCAAACCACAATACTAGGGAAGGAGTCGGGTGGAGGCACATGGAAAGAGCCCCTGTCCTTCATAGCTCGAGGTCATGGCTTTCTGCATAACACAATCACAGATAGTGTACGGAGCATCTGTTGACAATAATTTTTCAAATTGAAAATGACATGCTTTATCTTTCTAACAAGTTTTATGATGCCACAGTGAACACAATTCAAATGTTTAATAAGTATTGACATCTTTTGGTCAACTAAAATGATCTTAAAATGCTATAGTACTTTTTAGATGCCTTCTAAAATACATTTTAAAAATCAATATATGCTTGGTATAGTTTAACATTAAATGTATTTCAATATTGTTGAGACTAAAATCTAATTTTTCACAATAAAGGAACTGAAAAGCAAATCATGTATTTATTAGGAATAAAAATATCTATTGAATACTCATTGTGTGCTAGGCTGTTGTACAAGTTCTTTATGTGCATGAACTCTTGTAGTGCTCACAGCGACCTCCTTTCTCAGGTAAGAAGGACGAAATACAAAAAAATTAAGGGTTGTGTGGGAGAACCACATGACAATTTAGGTAAACGGCTATAGCCACTGCGCTGCTACGACAGAGCATCCTTGTCCTGTCCTCCAAAAATGCTGATAGTGTTCTTAGCTACATTATCCTCTGATAAAATTGTACTGATAGTGAAATTTGAAGGTATTAACTTTTAAACATTACCTTGTTTGACTGAAACAAAATGGAATATTTTTCAGTGCCTCCCTTAGCTCTGCTAAAATCATGGTACTTCCGGAATGGCCTTGCATTCTGTTGTGATGAAAGTCTGGAGATTGTACAGGGAGGATAACAGAAGAAGAAGAAGCAAAGGAATTGTAAAGAGAATTAAGATCTTATTTTGTTTTTGCTAAATTCAAAAACTATCAGAAAACCAGATTACTGTAGTATACAATCATAAAGATGATTAAAATGAAAGGTTTCTTAGATGATTCACCTCCACTGAACACGAAAAGCATCCTACCTACGTGATTTTAACCAGAGTTATTTTTCCAGCTGCTCTTGTCCATACAACTACAATACTGTTCAGAGTTGCCTCTTTACAAAATTATATGACTTAAGTACAAGATACAGTATGCCTTCTTCATACTTGATTTCCTCAAGACAATTATTTTCTCATGCAAACACACCTATTCTTCTATTTTTTTTCTTACTTTTTCTTACTTTCTTGAGTTTGGCTTATGTGCAACTTCTTACTTTTTATATTTCCTGCTTCCCAATTATGTGCGTTGAAATTTAGAAAAAAAAAAAAAAAAAACAGGTGCACATCCTAGCTCATCACAAAAGTAAAGGTATCGCTGAGTGAAAACAGGGACTTTTGTTTCAAAATGAAATAAGGCAATAACTAAAGTTCTTTATGTCTAAAGCCCTCTTGGGCTCCTTGCAATTCTCCTTGGGCTTTCCATCAACACCTTCCTCTGTTTCCTCATCCTCTTTTAATTAAAACTGGGCTCCTCTAAGCAGCAACACTCAAGAGAAATAAACCGCTATTTTTTATTCAAGTTTATAGGTTTTTCTGTTTTGTTTCATTACTAGTCATTACTAGTTGCAAGAGAATGCTTTTTTTTTCTGCAGTAAATGTGCTGACTTTCATTTCTGTTATGGGATAAATAGTTTTTATGTGTCTGCCATAGATACCCCTTTCCCTCCCCTAGTACTATTTATCACACTGGTTTTATGGGAGAAAATATTGTGAGTTGCACACAGTTATTTTTTGAATGAACCACTGGAGCATCACCTACTTGTCGGTTGAGAATGGACTTTAGAAGTCTCTCTCTATCTCTGCTGGTCTCGGGGAATGGAAGTTCTGGGATTGTGGCTGAGAGAACTCAACCTTAGTTCGGAGAGTATATTTCATGGATCTACTCACAGCTTGTCCTGTCTAACTCTCTGACCTTAACAGGAGTCTATGAAAACTTAGCATGACTCTTCATACCAGCAATGTGGAATTAGGCACTGTCTCAGTTACTTTTTCATTGCTGTGATTCAATACCTGGTATACACGAATTTAGGGGAGGAAAGGTTTATTTTAGCTCACAGTTTCAGAAGGTCATAGTCCATTCAGGGGCAGCCAGCAACAATGCAAGTACATGGCAGAGGCAGAGGTGGAGGTGGCTTCTCACGACATCATCACAAACAGGAAGCCAAGTCAAGGCACGTTGAGACTCGCCCTCCAAGGAAGGCAGGAAACAGCTTATATATCCTTCCAGGTCTCATCCCAGGGGTCAGCCCCTCCTGGATCCAGGTGTGGAAGGTGTGTTAAGGACCCACTACATACCTATAACCCACATTATATGCCTGTCATCTACCCCTCCAGACTAGACCCCAATCTCCCACCAGCACATGGGTAAATAGACAATCTGTAACATTCAAATATATGAGACTTTGGGGGGACATTCCAGATCCAAACCACAATAGGCACATAAACTTGATTTCTACTCTTCTAATAAATAAATGTTTTATGTGAACAATCTTAATCTTACCTTTTTTACACCAAGATAACCTGGGAAAGTGTTCAACATTTTTTTATTTTATTACTCTACACAGCCAAACCCCAACGCCACACATGTATATGTGTGTGTGAACCACTTAATTTCCAAAACATATTTATGAATTATTTGATAAAGTTTTCCTGGAAATAGTCAGAAATTGGTTTAAACTCAGCTATTTAATTTATTACCCACATGTAAGCAAGCTAGTGCAATAAGCCAGAATAAATTTATCTGTTTGCGTTAAAGCAGGCATTTAAAATGGCTGTTTTAGTACAACGAGGGTGCCATTGAGAAGCAGAAGTGGAGACCAGAGGAGCTGGAAGGAGGACACAGTGGAGTGATGATAAGACAGATGTTGGTAGACTGGACTGGACGGGGACGGGTGTGGTGAAAGTGGTAGCTAGTTTGATTCCAGGGAGATTCTGAAGGGCCGCCTGCCAGAATGCAGCGTTTGAGAAAAAAGAGAAGTCAATTATAACTTTTTGTTTAATTAACTGGAAAAGCCAAGTTCCTTAAAAGTCTTGGTGATTAATGAACTGAGATTGAGTACCAATAATTTAATTTCATATGCTTATGAATTTTTCTTTTTCTTTTTTCTTCTCTTCTTAATTATGTAGTACTGGGGATTGCAGTAAAGCTTGTACAATGAGCTACACTGCCAGCCACTTTTTGTTTGTTTGTTAGTTTGTTTTGATACAGTGTCTTGTTAAGTCACTGAGTTTTCCAAGCTAGGCTCAAATTTGTGATCCTTCTGCCTCAGCCTCCCAGAATGCTATGATTACAAGCATGGACCACCATGCCAGGCTATGATTAGAGATTTTTAAGAGGCATATAGGTCTGATATTGAAGCCAAAATTGAATATAGGAATATTAAAAATTCTGCATCAAGAAGCTGAGGTAGCAGAAATACCGGGCCAAGGTTCTCAAGCTGTGGTGAACATGGAATACAGCTATAACCTGGAAACAGTGGTGGCCTGCTGGGTAGTGTACCCTACCAACAGATTGAAAGAATATCACGAACATGTACTCTGCTGACATTTACTGATGTTGTGGTTTGCTTCTGGAGTGGTACTTAAATACTTAATACTTCCAGAAAACTGCTTGTACTAGTAAGCGTTTAGTGCTGGAGCTAAATATTCCACACCTACAACTTAAAGAAAAAAATGGTTTACGTGGCTCGTGGTCTCAGGGGTATCAGGCCAGGTGGATTGCCTTCAAGGATATGCTCGAGCAAAGCTGCCTAACTCTATCTAGGCAGCTGAGAAGTGAAGCAGTGGGACACGCTCAGAATGGCAGAGACCTGGGAGCAAAGGCAAACTCAGGATCCTACCTCTGCGACTTCTCAGGCACACCCAGAAGTGTGGTTTACTAATCCGGCCCCCAGCGCTCCTGTGCCAATCATGTTCACATTTAAGCTTAGTTGTCCCATTCCTCTCTTGTTCTATAACCAACCTGCCTCTCAGATTCTAATCTAACAGAACCACACAGAAGAAGTGTTTTGTTTCCTGTCCCAGTGCTAAGGAACTCAATCACAACTCACACTTTGAAGGCAGAACACATGAAGCAGTGATGGGTGGAGATGGGCCCTCAGCTGAGAGATGACTAGGTTTATATGTGACCATGAGAGCGAGACCTTCATAAGAGGATCAATACTCTTACATGAAGACACACTGGAGAAATTTTCCTTTTCTTAACAAAAGAGAAGTCCTCCTTAAGCCAAGAAGAGAGCTCTCACCAAAACACAAACGTTTTGTCACTCAGGCTTCTCAGACACCTAGCCTTCAAATTATGAGGGAAATTTATATTACTTAAGATTCTTCTCAGTCTGATATTTTTTATGGCAGCCTAAGTTCACTACTCTACGCTGAAAATTACATGGGATCCTCTCAAAGTCACCCAGATTTCATACCACACCATGGAATTAATCCCTCATAGAGAGTGGTTAGAAATTTATAAGGCACTTTACAAACTATCTCAGCTTCTTTGGTCATATCCACAACTTTGGACAATATATGTGGCTTATGGTAATGGATGTACTAATAGAATGAGAAAACACCTGTCACGGGTTTTACCTTTGGATTGTACTAAAGGTGAGCAAAAATTGAATTCAACTCTACTGATTCCAAACCTCTTGCTCCTCTCACAACCACAGGACTGAGAAGTCTGTCCACCTGTTCGTTAGGCAATGACGTGGGAGAGAAGTCCTAAGTCCAGTGCTGAATAACACAGCCTCTGGAGGGGTGTGCTCATCCAAACCCTACCTGTGTGATATTTTTACTAAGTATGAAAAAAATTTCAAGTTTCTGTGTCCAGTTTCCTCTTTTAGGAAATAGAATAAGAGTAGTACACACTTTGGTGAGGATTAATGAGTTAATGCACATAAAACACTTTAAATAGTTTCGTATTTAAAAATCACTGTATAGACATAATAAGAAATAATTAATATTACTTTCTTGGTGAACTTCTAAGAGGGTATATGGTTGAATGTTTCAGAATAAAAAGCAAAAATCACTAGATGATTTTCTCCTCATGCATTGTTTTGTTCCACTTGCTAGTTTCATATGATATTTATCATCATCTATTTTGTTGTAACTCCAAAGATTAATTTTCCATAATTTCTTTTATGCCCAGAGTCAGAGATATTAGTAATCAATTACAGTCCCCTCTAATCGTCCTCATTATGGACTCCTTTGCAAATAGCAACTAATCTCTCTCTCAACCTCTGCCCTCATTCTCTCTCTAGATACATTTTTCTGTTGTTTAACATTTCATCATCATAAAATAAATCTTTCTCCCATTAAAAAACAAATTTATCTCCTCTAGAGATCATCATTTACTATTAGTACCTTTCTACCACTGAAGCCCAGACTTTCACTAGCTTACCTTCACCTTTCCATTTGCTTTCTGGATTGTCACAAAAATTAAAATTATTTGCTCTTATCCTCTTTCAATTAAACAAAGTGTTTTGTTCCTGTTACCTGAGACATTCTAAACTTAGAATATTGCCAATTTTGAAGCAAGACTTCTTATATGATTTTTAGCTCAATCATTTTCTAAGTGTTCCATATGAGAAAATTGTGACAGAAGATAAAATGTGGTAGAGTCCTACCTCTAGCTTTAATAGGTACAGCTCAATTCAATTATATTTTAGCCATAATTGGTCACATTAGAATGCAAAAAAAGCATGTGAATCAAATTGCACAGTTAATGGTTTTTCACACAGCAATGCAGCATGTTAACTTCTTCGTGACTGTATATATTGAGGAGGATGTAGGGGGATGAGCACAGTCTTTGGAATGCACCTGCTTGGTGTTAGGACCAGCAGTGCTCTGTGGCTTTTAACTTCCTTGGGCCTCTCTTTCCTCATCTCACAGTCATAAGACCACTGGGAGGATTACATAAATTATGCATATATTACTCATCGGGATATGTTAGACTAAGCTGAGTAATAAGCTAAAAATTCTGTGGCTTAACAAAATGAAGGTCTATTTCTCATCGATACAGTCATCTGTGGGCTGGGGTATGCCTCCAGGGCAACTGGCTACCTACGACTGCTCAGAAATCCAGGTTGCTTGAATCTTGTGCCTCGGCCATCTGGACAGGAGACCTCTAGTTTAGTGCAGCAGAGGAGAGAAGAGACAGGAGGACTGGCGCGGACTTCTTTATGCTGCAGCCCAGGCACCACACACACATCGCGTGAGTCTCTGGCTAACTAAATACAGCTCTGTAATGAAGAGCGATAAGCAGACTGACTTTGCCCTAGGTTGTAACATGCTTAGCACAAGCCTGTGCATGCAGGACGAATCCAATCCAAGCTAGTGATCATTTGAAGAAGAGCAGAACATGGTGCTAACTGGCCTAAAACTAGGCTATGGATTCAGGCTGTTGTTAGATCACTATCAATGGAGACTAGGAAGTGAATTTGCATGTTAAGATCAAGTGTCACAGGAAAACCCTGAAGGTCAGTCTTGGGCTTCTCATCTACTCCCTGCTTCAAGTCAAATTTATTTGTCGCTATTATGCCACCTAAAACTATTGCATCATTAGGCCAGACTTTTAACCTTTCCATAATTCTGTTATCTGATCTGAAAGATGAAGATAATTACAGTTCCTTCATCAGGGGGCACATATAAATGGCTAGTTGATCTCATTTTTGGGTCAAGCATAGTAAGAACTCATTTCCTGTTAGCCATTATTACTCTATGACACACAAATTCACTTTTGCCTCTGAGCATCTTTGTTTTCAGTTTTAACACCTGAATCCTAAAGATATGACTTATATTCTTCCTAAGAGTGCTTTCTTATACTCTTATGAGTCAACAAATAATTACAAGTCCTAAGAAGCAGAGTCTATTTCTACCATAGTTGAAAACAAACACGACAGTTCTCTTTTCTTGTTTTGCCTTTACTCTGAGTCATTCCTAGGATTCCTGACTAAACATCTTGTCACATCAAGCTCTCACCCTGTGTGTTTTCACATCAAGTCACCCTGGTGTCTTCCAGCCCTGTTCGTTGTGTTCTGATTATTGAACCTGCTGTTTTCTACATGTGTACTCCCACAGGTTTCGCTGCTTGTCGCTCAGCAAAAGCCCGTTCCAAACCCCAGTGGTTGGTTCTGTTCTTTCTCTCAATAGTCCCTTTATCTGGTCTGGAAGCTGAAACTCAACGCAGTGGCCAGGGCCTGTTTTTCATAGATGGGCATTCTTGTTCCATTTATATCTTCCTGTGTCTAGATAACTGAAGATTATACTTTGAATTCTTTATGCTCAGCCAAAATTTGGAAACATTGATAATTCATTAATTGAGTGGTGAGTTCATCTATATGTTCAGACAGTTGCATGTCTTCTAGAGTTTTTCAAATTCACTGGAACTGAGAATATGGTTGACTAGAGTCCAGGACTTAGCTATCCTGGTCATCTCTCTACAATAAGGTAGCCATCCTGTACTTAACGTGAAGAATTCACATGTGTAATATCTGTCAAAGTATCATTGGAAGAAAGGTTCCTTAATAATTGTGTTGCTCTGCTTTTCACCTCATAAAAGAAGATAGTGATGAGCAATCAGCAGTAGAGGACATCAGAAGTGGCTTACAGATGTAGTTGATTTTATGGCAGAGTTCCAAAGGTAGCACAGAGGAAGAACATTCAGATTATGACACAAACAGAAATTGATTCAAACTTTGGATTCATTATCAACAATTTAAGTTACTTAAGAGTAGATAAGTCCTTGTTCTATTTCTAATAAAGTTAAGTTGTTCACCACACTCTTTTAAAAAAATGTCCTAGATCCGCTGTCTTCTGCCAAAGTGACCCTAAGTAAATGACCAGTGAAGCTTCATTGTGCTCACTTTTAATAAGGTATTGTTACATGCATGGATTCATGAATTTCATGTAACTGAAATTGATGGAATTTGTAGCCCATATGGGCTTGTATCTCATTATTTGTTGTACATTTTAAGAGACAATTTTTAAAATCAGAGCTTTGAAAATGGTTTGCAAAATGAATATATGTTAGCCTAGGTCCTTGGAAATAAAATATTTATATGCATAAAAGTATCATATAGAAAAAACTTAGGTGTTTATTTCTGTATCATTTTATCAATTTCTATCATGCAGAGATGTTCATGAATCTCACATTTTGATCTTTTCCATTCCTTTCTTTTTTAAATAAGTTTTTCTTTTCTTTTTTTTCTTTAATTTTTTTCTCCCCATTTTATTGATATTATAAGTGCAAAATTTAAGGTTTACAATGAAGTTTAGCATTTTATGCACCTACATATTTTCTGCTTATGAACTTTCTTTCACCTTTTTTCCTTCTCTGTGCCTAAACAAAAGCTCTAACATCTGAGCATAAAGCTATAGTGTTTGAGGAAGGAAGAGGATTGAAGGAGTGAAAAGCGGGAACCCCAACCTGCCTCATTGTGTTATTAGAAACGTTTGAAGCATTATTGGGTGTCTCCAAAAAGAAAATGATAGTCCAGGGCAGGTAGTATTAACTTTCTGCTTGCCTTTGTGGTGTCACAATTCAATTAGACACTTGGAAAAGGACTCTGTTGTTGTTTTTGTTATTGAACCTTTTTCAAATACTACATAAAGTCTCTGAAAATCTAAATGGGACAATGCTAAATTGTACATTTTAAGGCCCAGTGCTACAATTATGCTACTGTAATTAAGCTTTATGAATATAGTATGCAAATAAAATTGTAAGAACTACAGCAAATAGAACTGCTGATAAAGGTAAAATGGATTGGTTCTGAAATTCTTATAAAGATCACTATTTCATAAATTTTTAAGCAGAATATTATTATTAAGCGGTAAAATGCTTAAGCACATCACCATCCATATTTAGATTATTTACACATTTTCTTCTCAGAAGTGATGAGTTTCAATTCAAAGAGCAGAAAATTATAATTGTTATAGAAAAATTTAAACAATATCTAGAGTTTAGATATAACATTTTAAGTATAAATAGGATATTTTCAATTTGGATATAATATGATATATTATATGTAATGCAATCAGCTTACAAAGAGATATTTTATGTGGTGTTTATTTTTATATTAATAAGTATAGTAACTCAAAACCTTGGATGAGCCATTCGAATGACCTGAAATCTAGTAGCAGTTATTAAAGGAAAGCTATAAGAAGCTATTTGAAGGGTTCTCTTAAAGGAGGAGGGTAATGACAAGCCAAATCTTGTTCCGTCTGCCCCAGACATTCTCCTTTTCTTCACATAGCCCTCGAATCTGGTCTAATTTTGTGACTCCCCCTTCTGTTGGCCACTTGTTTGCCTCCCCAGAGATAATGACTTGAGTCCCTGGTGTCTTCCCACAACAGAATTATGAAATAAATAGATATATACAGATATAAGGACTGGGCTGGTGGTTGTGACATTTTTATATTTTATGATCACTTATAAAATTTGATATTAGAAGGAAAGAAGCAGAGAAAGGTGGAGTGAAAAGAAAGAACATCAACAACAAAGCAGACACTGATAAACCCACCATGAAGAAGTTATCTTTAGTATCATTTTAGTTACTCTTTAAATTGTTTGGTATTTTAAAAATGTAATATTTGTTTATAAAATATCTTTTGTAAATTAAAAAATACCTTACATAATTTTCTATACCTCTCAACGTTATTTGTAATATCAGTATACTATTTCACCACATGGAGGTAGCTTGCTTTAAGCAAATACTACCCTACCCTTAAGCAGAGGGTGTGAAGCTGCTACCAATGAAACGCCCTTAGGCTTCAAGCGTTCATATGACAAGACCAACTAAGACAAAGGAGATCAAGCTGTCATTTGAACTTTTTCTTCTGTTCATCAAAGTAGAATATTCTTTGAGATGACTTCATTCAAAAAATCTAAAAGTAAAGGGGGCTCTTTAGCCTAATTGAAAAAAAAGTATTGTAATAAGTATGAACTATGTTTTCTACTGTTATGTATCAAAATTATAGATTTCACTTTGAAAAGAATTACACTCACTATTGATACCTTCTCAACCAAAAGCCATGATGGATTGATGACAGTGGGTGCCATTTAGATTAGTTATTCTCCATTAGCTTAATTAAGTAAATGAACAACCTGGCACTGCGCTTGCATTGATTGACTTCTGCCAGTTGAGCATTGGGGGTGTAACTTGGCACCTCTTTCTCAACCTACAGTTTTGCAGTGAGATAAAATTTAAGGTGAGTCATGCGCTGGCGAGGGACTCGCGCCGTTAATAACTGTCTCACCTTTGTATGAGAAGATACTGTCTCAAAAGGTGGTTCCTTTGTGATATAGCACGTTTTTATTCCTTAGGCCTTCCTTCTTTGGTTTCTATGGAAATCTAAATCCATTTAAACTTCACTTTAATTTACTCTAGACTTTTTGTACATAATGATCATAGAATTTTTTTTCCCAAAAGAGATGAATAGTATTACTAAGAACTTCCACCTCTACTATTGTCACCGCAGGCATAGCTGGCAGTGGTGACGTGGGTGGAAGGTGACATGAGGAATTTTACATTTCCTCCTCTGTCTGGGACGTCTGGCCCTGACTTTCCCCCAAAGTTTGGTTTTATATACATGACTGCCTACAGCCCATTTTCTATGGGTTGGTAATCTGAAACCTGAAAGCCAGCTATTCCAAATTGAAATTCATCATCGTTGTCACATAAATCATTTTTTTTTGATTGCTTTTCTCTATTTTGGTTGATCGCTTCACCATCTTGTCAGCCACTATGGCCAGAAAGCTGGTGTCTCACTCTTGCTTCCTCACTCCTTGGGCTCAATTGTGCAGAAATTCCTGATATCCGTCCTCCATGTATGCCTTAAGTCTGTCCTCCGAATGTTCTCTCATCACTTGACTACACCATTTTAATGGGCTCTTAACTAGTTTCCACCTTCCTAGCCCTCTCCACATTAAATTATTCACTCCACAGTGACATTTGAAAAGCAAATCTCATTTCTCTAGATGGAAACCTTTAACCCTATCCACCATGTGTGCCAAATTTCTCAGTGTGATGCTCTAACTATCTGTTTAATAGTAACCTGCAGAAGGGAGGGTGAGAGTGCAGATTGTTACCCCTGCTCTGAGAATCAGAAGCCCCTGGGGCAAGGCCCAGCGATCTGCATCATGAACAAACTCACAAGGTCATTTTCAGCACCCAAAGCTTGCGCACGCTGATCCACATACCCAATAAAATTCAAGTACTTGCTCAGGTCTGCTGCGTGCCTTATTTTGTACTCTAGTAAGTGGAACTGCCGTCACCTTCTCTGCTGCCTGGATCGTTGACACTCGCTTTACCCAGCATTTCCACAGTCAGGTGTCCTCTCACAACTTTCAGGTATATGCAGGCACCGTACAATCAGACAGGAAAGTCTCCACTAACCTTGAAATCAGGAATGCAGTCTCTAGGCCAGTACTTCCTATTTCCCATGAGAATTTGTGAGAAATGTGGGATCTCAGGCCCTAGTATAACTGTACAAAATAAGTATCTTCACATTGGCAAGATTTGCAAGGTCACCTGTGTGCAGAATTCCATGTTAGTCTCTACTTCGCGAGCAACTACTAGATCTCTCCACTTGAACAAGGTTAAGCCTTTGCAGAGAACTGTGAGAGCTCTTAGTGTACTCATCTATCTTTTCCGCTAAACTGTGAGATTCTGAAGGGCAAGAAATATTTCTTTGCTCTCTATTTTTGGTCCCTTGCATTGTCTGTGGCACATAAAATTGCTCAACAAATGTTTGTTTATTTGAATTGAACTGACCTGCAGGTCAACCTGGAACTGGAAAGTCGCATCCCCGGTGAAATGTCCCTTCTCACACTTGCACTTTCAGTTTTGGATGCTCTTGCTTTTGGCTGAGCTGCTGGTGTTTTTGCCTCCTCATTCTAAATTCACAGATGGTCTTGAGCATTTACTCACGGAAAGTGGATTTCTGCCCACTGTGGATTGCTGTGGGCCAGGCAGCTGGGCTTCCCTGTTGGTTACCAGCCAGGCCCTGCTGACTGAAGCTTCCTTCAGGGACTGTGCATTTGCTTCTCCTCCCTGGAGGAACCAGCCTCATTAGAGCTCAGGTGTGTGGGAGGTGGGGAGAGAGCTGCCTCTTTCTCAGGCTGTTGTCTGTCACCACTCATGTCTAGATTACTTATGTTGCTTATGCTGTTTTCAATTCAAGATTCTTTAGCATGAAATATCCATGCCTTGACTCCAAAATAGGTTTCTAGTAATTCTATATTTCCCTTCATGTGGCATTAGACTGCAAACTTTGTGGAGGCAGAAAGTGTCTATGAAGTGCTCAATGTTTTATATCCTATCATCTAACATAGTGCATACCATATATGTAGAATGAATGAATAAATAATCAACATATCAAAATAGCAATGTGAAGTCTCAGATACTTTTTCTTAAACACACACACACACACACACAGAGACACACACACACACACACACACACACACACACACACACACAGAGTATTTATCTGAAATAGGCATGACAGTATGACGTTTTCACAGGACATGATTTATTATTCTTTGGAAGAATTTCATTCCAATCTTTTAACACAACTTTTTAAATAAAATTTCTCACTGAATAGATGTTTTCCTTGATTTAACTTCCAAAAATATTAATTAAGTCATTGATTTTACAGTATTTGAGGCCCTAAAAAAGAAACATGGTGCCCAGATATTGTTCTCATGTAAAGGATTATGAACTGGATTTTGCTTACATCTGTGTATGTGCCTGTGTCTGTGTGAGGCGTGCGTGTGTGTGTGTGTGTGTGTGTGTGTGTGTGTGTGTGTGTGTGTGTTATATCATTTGTTTTAAAACTCAGTATTTAAATGCTTCGGATGGGGCATGTATTCATATTTTACTATAAAACTCAACAGTCCTAATTGTCTTACATGCAATCTACTTCTTTCAGCATCCGTGGGGCTAAATTCTAAACTCATGGTAGAGGAAAGCACTTAGGTTTTTGTGTTCCAGTACTAGTTCTAATATTTACTACTTTTGAGGTCTCAGGCTAATCACTGATTTTTTTTCAATATGTAAGTCAGAAATAATATCAACACTGGTCTAAACACAGTAACTTGGCATTCCAAGTAGTTTCTGAGCTTCTCTTATTCCTTTATTTTTCATGTATCTTCATGAAATATTCTTGCTGTGTTTTTCACGGAGCTGCCTAACATCGCTAGCCAGAAGTCAGTCTGCCTTCCCAATTGCTTTATCTGAGAAGTTGTTGTGATCTATATCTAACCACACTCACATAACATGTGCCTTGTTTCCCCTGTTGTTATTTGAGCTACATAAGGCAAGGCCAGTGCCTTGCTCGTCTGTCTTCCTAATAGCACTCAAATGCCTTGCCCCAAATAATACGTAGAACATATAGAGAATTAATGTCAAAAAAAAGTTGGGCTAAAGTATAGAACTCAGGACTTTGGTGAATTCTGCTCTGACTGCTGTGTGATGAGGGCCAATTTCCATCCAATTTCTAGGCTGAGGTCTTCTATATGCAAAATTGGGAACTAAGCACAATAATAAAACCTATTCCCTAAAGATGGTGAACATTAAATGAACGAAAAGACTAACACCTAACCGATATATTATATATTCATTTGTGTATTCATCCATTTTAATTTTATTTTCCTGTATGATTACCAGCTGTCAAATAAGCTGCAATTGAGAAGCTTGGCATTGTTAATCTCCTGCTACCATTCAATTTCAGTAGAACCTATAACTGATGCTGGAGAAAAATAGCTGTGGAAGGCAACTTTAACTCAGAAACCATAAAGAGATCTTTTTTGATGGAGAGTTTAAGATGCAGGAGGTAACTTAACCATCAGGATATTTTGGCTGCAGTTCATGACAAATAAACCTGTTCCCAATAATTTATGTTGAAGCTGCTCACATTGCATGGAAGAGGGTTCAATTTTCGGAGCACATACTTCTTTATTACCAGATGATTCATTGGAAATCACAATTTGCGGTGATCTGCCTAGTGGAAGGGTTGCTGGTCGTAAAAACATCATAGGAGAAAATGCAAGGATGAATATTATTTATGCCAAAGACATACATTTGTATTAGCTACACACATCCCAATGTGTGTGCATTAAAATTATGACGGAACTGACAATTCAAATGAGACCCAAGGCAGAGTGAGTGTCAGCATTTCTGATAAGCTGTGCAGAGCAATAGTTCTTGATACAAAAATGAGTTCGGGGCTCACATACCAAAGGGATACCTTTATTGTAACAAGGTCATGCTTTCTCTGATACTACTATTAACATAGGGTATGGAGGAAAGTGAAGTAAAAGGAAACGCAAAGAAATAAAAGATGTCCTCTATGCCATCTACAATTTTCTCAATAATCTTCCTGCTACTCCATGTGTCCAGGAAGCAAGCTAACTCATTCAGTCCAGGGGTATCAATGGGTGCAAAATTGTCAAAAAAAAAAAAAATCCTTGTTACTGCTAGAATATATTTTGCAATTAGATGGCTTATCTCTTCAAAGTGTCTGTAAATAAAAATCCTTCTTTTAAAAACTTGGACAGAACATATTTTACTTTAACATTCAGAATCTTGTCCTTGTTCATTTTATTTTTTTAAATTATGGTTTTAAGCTCTTTACAAAATGTTACCGAGATTAAACCCATCATGCCCTGTAACAAAATGCTCAGTTCGACTCAAGTGTGGCAGGAGAGGATGGAGGCTTTGTGAGACAAAGAAACCTTATTTGCTCTTTATTGAAGATCTCTTGATGAACCTGTTGTTAGCTTTCTTGTAGATAAATCCTTAAGTTCTGCCAGCACAAGAAACATTGCGACTTTTCTGTAGAAAAACAGCATATCTTGGGGTCACCTAATAGTTTTTTATTCATTCGTGATGTTATGATGTAAATATGAAATAACAAACCTGTTAATCCTCAAGTGTTATTTATAATAGTATTTTTGCCTCAATTGGTGTGTAAATTTAAAGCTTACTAACAATATATCATTTAATCCTCAAAACAATCCTGTAAAATAGGCTTTAGAGTTAAATTATAACAGGATGCTTTACAAAAAATGACATAAATATATAAAGTAAAAGCACCTCTCTCTTTATGTTTGCGTTTTGATTGCTCAGAAGTGATTAAAATAAACTTTGATGTAAGTACTTCCAGGCTTTTATGTTAGTGTATAGATACAATTTTGTGGAATACTGTGTAATCTGTGATATACCTTTTCATTTAGCAATTCAGCATGGAACTTGGTGGTGAAACAGACATGTGTGTTGTTTATTAGTACTGTGATTTTAATTTTATAGATAAATTTAATTTTTTTTAATTTTATAGATAAATTTATTATCTAAAATAATTTTCAAATAATTTTCGGTGAAGAGTTTTTTTTGAGATTCAGATTTCAGATATTCGTCTGATATTAAACCTCAGACATCAAGGCTTTATACATCTGTCTCTCCAAATATGTTGTACCATTTAATTACACATATTTGGGGAACTAAAATTTTATTTTTAAAAATTGTTATTTTATGTTTTCTGCTCTTTTAATTTTAAAGAAGTTACTGATGGTTCAGAATATATATCTTCAGCCTACAAAACTCACAATTTATAATATACTTTAAATAATAACATGTATCTACTCTGGACAAAGCACAACTACTCTGCTCATCTTAAAGTGTTGTTTTCCTTGAAAAAAGCTTATTTTTATAATTTTAGCATTTTTATAACATCCTGTATATGATTAAATTGATGGCACTTAAAGCAATTGGAATTTTTATTTAATGGAACTTTTTGGCCTTTTTCTTCATGATTTGTCTGAATTGGATGAGAAAAAGTTCTCATAGAAGGTGTTGGTAGACATTCCTTAGAGCTAATGGAATATTCATGCATCCAATAGTATTTATTGAACACGTTCCTATTTTCTATTCACTAAGCTAGTCACAAGTAATTATACTGAGAACCTCAAGTGCAATCCTGGAACCCACAGTCCTTCAACCTTTATATTCTAACGAGGATAGTTGAAGACTAAATAAAAGCTATTTTCAGCTTATTTTGAGAAGAGATTGGTATAAACTACAAGAAATGTATGTAAATACAAACTTGATCATTAACTTCATTTTTCTTGATTTTGTTTCATTGCAAAATGCTCAAAAAAGTCTTCAAGAATATATTTCTCCAATAGATAAAATAGATTTTGAAATCCCCAAAAATATATTTTTAAATTCCCTGAGAATTTTCTCATTTCTGCCAGTGAAATAATTGAGATCCTTCTCTAATCTAGTTCTTGAGTTGATATTGCTATTTTTCTAAAGGAAGTCAGGCTTTTCTGGCTTAATTCTGAACAGGAAGATGAGTAGAACTCTATTATTCTTTTTCTTTCTTTTAAGGTTCCACTTTAGAAACTAAGAACTTGAACGACACATTCTGGAAAATTCATCAGGGTAGATCTAGCCTCTCCTGATGATATATTTTTAGTGAGGGACATCAGATTAAGCAAGAGCTGGCATTTTACCCAGCCAAACCTCTATTTAATTACAGAGGTGAGAAAATTGCCAAGGGAGTAGCTCAGTTAATAATTATAGAAATCCCAAACTTACAAAAAGAGGAGAAGAAACAGAGTAGAGCAAAGCTGATTTCAGCTGAACTGATAGTCAGAATACAGTACTTTAGAAATTATTTGTTCATTGGGATAAAATCAAGTCCCACAACGTCCATAGCAGATCTCCTTCCAGTCTCTCCACTGGATTTGATTCGTAAAGTAGCTGTGAAGTCTAGATAGGAGCAAAGCTGTGTTTTCTTTGTAATGGGTTGTGATTTGAATAAATATAGGCCATATAGTTCTGATTAAAAAAGGACAAACAACAATTTGCTCTAAACTTCTAAGCAAATTCTAGACACCCGAAGAAAGAAAAGGCAAGTCAAGAAACCATTCGATATATTGATTTTCTCTTTCTCCTTCACTCTATCAGATTAAACAGCCAATGTGTGCATGGGTTTTATGTGAGAAATGTAGCACCAACTGACGTCTGTCATAATATATATCTTGAGAATTGTTATTAATATTACGATCAGTGTGGACAATTTTATGAAGACTTTATGGTTAGAATCTGTTAATTTTTTTGTAGAGATGACTAAATTACTCTTCAAGTTCAGGCTTTCTTTTTTTCCCTCATTTTAGTAGCTAATATTCTTAATCTCTCTACAATTGCAGGGCATGACAATACGTTTACTGAGCTCCCTTAAATCTAAGTTCTATATCTTGTTTGCCAATTGTTAAATGGATTATTTTTAAAAATAGCAAAAGCTGTGTTTAAGTAAAAATATCATCATTTGTACTTAAAATATTTTATAAGAAATGTGTTATTGATTACTTATTAGATTGAAGAAATTTAAGATATTTTCAAAAAATGAAAAAAAAATCAATGTTTTCTTCATTTTCAGGACCAAATTAGTTGTAGACACTTTCCTGCATTTTTCCAATCAGGAAAAACACTGCATGGCATTAAATTTTTGTTACTGCATTTGAGTATTGTCTTTAAAAGTTCAAAGTCATAAAAAGTCTATAACTGGATCTGATGCAGACAGGAAAATAGCCATTTTTTAAAAAATGTTAAATCTGAAGCCAGAGCAAGAGATATTTAGTCTTTCTCTTAATTCTGTGTGGAATATTTGGGGTGGGAGAATGATAAGGGATGCAGCTTTGCAATATTTTGCTACTTCTCTCTCTAAACTACAAATCTATTACTGCTTCTCCTGCTTAAAATTGTAAGGGCTTCCCATTTCCTTGGGATTCTTGGGAATTCGTGTAACATGGCCCACAGTCTGTATACAGTATAGGCTGTTTGTGACCTAACTGCACCAACTTCTCCATGCGTCATTGAAGTGACACTTCTGCTTTGGAGAGATGTTGCTTTCTTTGTTTTTCACTGTCCTCTATGGTTCAATCACTGTCATGTGCCTCTAAGTAAGTCTAATTCTTACAGAATTTTCAGGAGTGAGATTTACTCATTTTGTCAATATTTTTTGTGTAGCTCTTCCCAAAACATTATCCTCCACTTTCCGCCAATTTATATACAGGAACAGAATAACAATCCAAAACTGGTTGATATTCAAAATACAAGAGGAGCTCCCATAACTCAGAAGTAAAAATCAAATGACCCAATTTAAAGAATGAGCAAAGAACTTAAAGAACCTTTTGTCCCATGCAGACCAAAAAAGACACATGTAAGTATAAAAATACTTAACATCACTGATCATTAGGAAAATGCAAATTTAAATTACAATGACCAAACCTGTTAAGATGGCTATGATGCAAAAGAAGAATATTTTTTCATGCTGAATTTGTTATATTCAGGTAAGTTTTTACAATAAGGTTTATTCTCTCACTTTATCATGAAATGATCATTTTGAAAAATCTTGAAACTTCAGGAGAGTTAAACAAATTCTACAGTTAACATCTCAAGACTACTGGGGAGTTGAAAAAATAGTACAATCGATGTCCATAAGCTTGTTACAAATTTTCAGAGTTGCCATGTTTGTTTTATTCTATCACTAGGCAAATATCCTATCTCTAAGGATGTATCTCTTGAAATAGGCACCTCTCTACCCATATGTACATTCTATTTTTGCTGAAGAGTTTGCAAGTATATCACATCCATCATAGCATTTTATCTCTGATTATTTCAATGTGCATTGCCTAAGGACTACTTGAAAAGAGTAGGCATCTCTTGAAGGCTTGGTAGTACTAGAATATAATGCTGTAAGATATATAAGTACATGCTCTTGTTTAAAAAATCAGAATATAAATTAACATCCAAGAAAAAATTTTATAATTAAAAATGAAGCCTATGTATTAAAATTTACTACATATCAAACAGAGGGTAGAATTGTCATGGGCCTGTCAACTCCAATGTCAACATTATCTCAGTGAAACAAATAGGCTTCCACAAAAAACAAAGACCAAATCTCCAACCAGGTAAAGAAAATCTTCCTATTTCTAGACTTTCAACAATGCTATATGGAACAAAACAACAATGGAAGGACTTTTAAAAAAAAAAAGTTAAGGAAAAATGTGTTATAAGTTTTATGTCCATCAAGCTGTCTTTTAAGTAAAAAGACTATGAACAAAACCTAATTTTCATGAAAAACAAATATTTTTAATCCTACAGAAACTTGGGTTTGGTATATGCTATTAATATTTTACTCAACTTACAACTTTTTATGGAATAAATTTTTAAGACTTGATAGTAAGTGGAAGCACTAACATTTTTCAAATATTTTGTAAGACTTAAGAACTTTTAGTTAGCTATATAACTTAAGAATTTTGAGTTAGGAAAATAATAATAATAATAATAATAATAATTGTTATTATTACCTTGAATAAAGAAACTACTATTTGGAGAAAATGTTTGACCAATATTACTCAGTATGTGTCAAATCCAAAATTCACTTTAAAACTTTGATATTTCTTCTATATCGTGTTCATTGTGGTTTCTCCATGTTAATTCCTTACTCGACAAATGCAAATATGGTTTTGACGTGTTGTTGTTTTTAATTAGCTGAAAGAAATGATCCTCTTTACTGCTCTGATACTTTTATTTTTAACTGGTAGAGCTACCCATAATCCTGCTTAGCTGACAAGTGGTTCTACTATTTTTGCCGTAGCTCAAGCTCAGAACACTATAAAGATCATTCTGATTTAATTAAAGGCTTGAAAACAATCAATTTGAAAACACAATGATTTTTACATGCTCAAATTCCTTCCTCAAAACCGATCACATCTGATAATAAGAACTGAAAATTGTAAAATTTCATTTTCATGCATTGCATCTGTTTTCCAATATTTGTAAAATAAGCAACTCTTTTAATATATGGCACTGTCCCCAAGAGGAAATTAGCAGAGCATATTAGATCACACATTTTAATAAACTGGTATTAACATTATCGCTTTTGAGCAGAGGACAGAGAGAGCCTTTGGTACTATTTTTTGAGACTCTGTACTCTATAGTGTCTTATCAGCTTCAGTGACAAACACTCTGTTGTATCTGCTGTCCATGCTAATTAGTTTATAGCCTACCAGTCGGGTGTCTACACAGAAGACAACAGAGCTATTCAAAAGCGTTCCTCTTTCTCATAAAAGTCAAATATAAGCAATTCTCATTCACTATAGTAGCTAATGCAGAGAAACATAATGGTGTCTGGCTTCCAGAAGACAAGGGAAATATATTACCTAATTAAACCCCACACACTGTTTGAAAGTCTGCATAAATCTTTGTGTCTATCTTCAGACTTTCCAAAACACAGTCTTACCTTGGTAATCAAGTAAATGAGGGAAAAATTCCTGAGAGGTAAAATTGAAATGCCTCATGACATTCCAGGCAGTGGCACGACCTGGCATAGTCAATGTATATTTTTATCTGAAATGCCATTACCATTACTGAACCAACTTTTTTCTTGGCAGTTTATAGCTAGGACTTTTTAATTTTTATCATCCTGAAATATGACAGAAATTCTCATGCCAAAGCAAACAAACAAACAAACGAATAGATCTACTTTGGCTCACAGAAAATCTTGAAATACAACTGCTATTGGGTCTCTTACCAGATCTCTACTCCTGAAACAAAAGACAGAGTTTTAGATAATTTGAGTAATTAAATTAATCTTTTAATGTGACTAACTATTTATTGCATTATTTTCTCTTTCACTTTGACAATATGTCAAAATCACCTTCTTGAGGCCGAATAATTTGGACAGATTATGATGTCAAGTCCTTAGGTTTGTCTTAAACATGAAGGAAGGTAGCATCGGTAGGGCAGGTGATCAGAATAGGGTTTAAAAGTTCATAAGTACTTTTTTCTTTTCCCCAACACAAATGGCTTTCTATCTTCAACTCTAAGAAGTAGAGTTCTATTGCTAGAAAATTTCTTGAGTAAGATACAACAATTTCTTACTTCAAAAATATACAAATTTAATGTGTAGTGTATTACAAAGACACTATAAATTTTGATTAAACGAGAAAAATACAGCGGCAATTCGAGGAGACTAAACAAACCCTAATAGACTACACACTAACTTTTAGCCATTCCTTTAATAAAATTACTAACTTTAGTTATTAATAAGTAATAACATTGCTAAATTCTTCAGTATTGTTTGCATTCTGTAAAGTAGCTGGGAAAATTAGGGAACTGTTAACAAAAGCAATCATGCATGAAAACAAATGCAATAAAGAGGAGCCCTAATATCCTCAAAAACATATTTCAACACTACTTTAGGGAACTTGAATTAATTTTTCCATTTCATTGTGATATAACTCTGCTTGGTACAGTAGCAAAATACTAGGTGTAGCATCCTGCCCAGTCATGGTGAACACACTTTGCAGAGGGATTCGGCTCCAAGCTACAAACACCACAGGCTCCCGGGAAAGGCTGATCTACTCTTCCTAGGCTAATTCACAGGATACATTGAGTGCTTTACCCACACAGCACTGGGAAAGTGGTGTAATTATGGTTCAACTTCGAGACAGCAACAAGATTGATAACTTAGAGCCACAACCCTAGATGCAAGGTGAAAACCACAGAGATCAAAATAAATAAATGAATAAATAAATAAACAAATTAGGCAGCCTCTCCAATCTTCAACTCTTTCCTAATTGTGGAGTTATAAACAGATAATGGAGGCAAAATATAAAAATAAATATTGTACGTCTGAGTAAGAAATCAGAAAGAGAATTTTGTAAACCTACTTAATTTTTAAAACAACTTAATGTCCTCTAAAGTCACTGTGCTGTGTCTTTTTTCAAAATAATAGAATGTTTTTGTATTTTGCTAGATTTCTGTAAACTACTTCTACAAAACATTATACAAATTTTCTTAAAAGCCAATATTCCATAGTTACATAAAACCCATAAGCACATTTCATATAAATTATAGTAATAGTAGAATCTCATAATTTATTTTTAACTTAAATTACTAATAAGAAAAATTTAAAGACAAATGAGATATTTGAACATTAAATGACTCCTTTTGAGTCACCTTGCATTTTAGCACATGGACTGACCCTAATAGGACGGAGTGTGAACTTTTAAATTTTTCTGGACTCCTGTTTGTTTGTTTTCCTTTGGTTAGTCTGTGAATATTTTGGTAAGAGTTCACCTTAAATGTAATCCTGGTCCTTGCTGCTTTGTAATATTTGAGACAGTGACTGGAGGAGCTTTCAGGGTTGCCTTGTTCATCAATGTGAACCAGAAAAAAGATTAACAACAGTACCTGGCGCCTGACTCTCAGACTGGGTTTCCATTTGATAAATTTTAATTGCACAGTAAGATTTTTGCCAGCGCAAGATAAATATATAAACAAGTTCATAAATTTCACGAGTTTCACTGGTCTATGTCATTGGCAATGAGTTATATTTAAGTCAGAGTATCGTCAGAGTTTTACGACGGCATCAGAGATTCCAGCTGTCATGACTCCACTTCCAAGGCTGCCATCACTTGTTTCCTCTTCTTCGTCGGTGACCATTAACACCGGGGGAGGACAGAAAAGTTGGTGAGGAGCCACGCGAGACAGTCAGTTTTTAAGGAGATAATACGGTGCAATTTACCTTCTTGTGTTTCTTAGTCATTTTGCCCAGTAATAATGACTTCTACCTTTCCTACTCTATTTGGCTTCCACTTAGGACAGTGAAACAGTGGATGTAAGGATTGTGCAGATCATGGAACACGAAAACTCACGCAGGCTTTCCTCTGCAATTGCCAAATGGCTTGCCTCTCTATTGTGCGGAATTTTGTGACGTGATTGCACTTATTCCTCACCTGTGTGGAAGAAAAGGCGTGTCATCTTAGCAGCTGTCAAGAGAGTTACAGGTGCAAGCAATTAATTGGGGTGGGGGGCATAGAGGAGAAACAATTATTCACGTATTTTAGTCTGATTGAATGATACCCCCAAGTTTCTGGATTCTTGCCCATCCAGTTTTGTGTGTGTGTGTGTGTGTGTGTGTGTGTGTGTGTGTTGTATAAAGTAATACACCTGGATTTGAAGAGTTAGGCTACTTAAACTTTTGGCCTGTGGACGCCTTCGTGTGCAAGGAAGGCAAAGGAAAGATTATAGCTTTCTGAGAAAAAAGTTTCATATTTTTTTTTACTATGAAAGCTTAATTTTTAAAATGTTCACGGTCTTTATTCTATCTTGTGCTATCAAAAATGTGTTATATATTCAAGATTTATTTATTCTAACAGTTAACAAATATTGTTTGCTAATAGGTGCAACTATACATAAAAAGACAATTTCTCTTGTGAAGTTAACAGCCTAGAAATGAGAAATCCATACATCAATAATATATATGTGGTGCAGCATTGAGTGTTATGAGATTAGACAATTAGAGATATAATTTGATTTAGGGAAGAAGGATGTACAAGAAGTATGTTTACTAGGGAGAGGGTTTTGAAAACGAAGATTGAGAGTTGTGTTGGTCACAAGAAGGGTGACAGAGTGTGTTTCAAGCACAGATGATATCATGTACCAGAGGAGAAACTTGCTCATAAAAGAAGAAGAAGGAAAATTAGTTGGTTATGAGCTCAAATAAAAGAGGAAGAAATGGACTCAACAGAAGGTGAGATACAGGTCAGTTTTAGGAGAGGATGGAGGTCAGTTTGCCTTGGACTTTGTTGACCATATAAGGTGCTAGGTTTCATTTTAGTGTCATGACTACCTGTTGACAGATGTAAGCATGTAAGTTTTAATACGAGTTGATACTTCCTTATATCCGAGCACGTGAAAAATATCAGTCACTGTGCTCGTGACTGGAGTGGAAGGTGAATGTGAGATGGTCCCTGGCCTTCAAGGAGCTCACCACCTTAAAAGGGAAAAATAAAAATCACCCACTGCAATGAAAGGATGAAAATATTTGAATAGAGGAATGAACCAAGTCTTACAGGAGATGAGAGCAGCAGCTCAGAAATGGCCTGTAGCTTAGTTTTTCTGTGTCAAGGGTGTGTGTAAGGGAATATAATATGTAACCCAATCTGGAAGGCCTGGTAGGACTGAGTAGGATGCTACAAGGGTCAGGAGAGCCTTAGAGATAGATAATGAAAAAAGCAGGCTCAGAGAAGGAAGCTGCCTATGGTTAAGAATGGCCTGCGAGAACTGTAGAAAAAGGAGGCAGATGGAAAAAGTGGTTGGAAGTTTTTATGTACCATACCTTTCTCCTGCTAAGAAATATTTAAAAAATTGCATATGATATCATTTTCTACATTTTTTAGTGAGTACTCACCCAAGAAAAATCCTAAAGTTCATTCTTAAAGAGTCTGTTGTTAGCAATACAAGTTACTGTCTTAACTGTTCCTGTCACTTTTCAAAAGTCTACAAGGTTTTATATCTATTCAACAAAATGTTAATTTATACTTTGGCAAAAAGAACAGAGGAATGTATGTCGGAAGGTGCCCTCTTCTTCATTTTTCTTGTAGGTTGTGCACCAACCTAGAAAGTGGAATAAATTTTGAAAACAGACATCAAATACTCAACAGAGAGGAAGAAAAAGGTCTCTATCTATCATGTCCCTGCAATAGCGGCTGAGTGATATATTGTGATTACAACTTTTTTTAATTGGCAGGCTTCTGGGACGCTATGGGAATTGGTGACAAGATGATGGATCAGTCTCTCCGCATTGGCTGGTTGAGCCAACAAACCTAAAGCACATATTGACATTTGTCATTCAGCATGGGTGCCCTGCAGACTCCTCTGCTGATTAGTCAAACACTTCACCTCCCTTTAATTAATGTTTTAAGAGCAGGGCTTCACAGAGATACTCAAGGGAGCACATTTTTCCTGTATAATGGAAAAGAGGGGTTATATGGTACCAGCTGAATAAGAAGTAAGCATGAAGGAAAGGAAGAAATCAATGACAGTGTTTTACGAGCTTAACCCTATTGGCCCTTGCATGTTAATAGATTATTTATGTATCACTTTGCCAGGTAGGAGAAAGGAGGATGATTAACATTTTTCTGTTTATTGACTACTCATCACAAACTGGAAAATATTTAATGTATTTTTGTTTACTCCCTTGAAAACTCATTGAAAAGGAAAGACAGAAGAAGAATTCATCCCCTCCTATAAACTCAAAGGATTTTGGGACAAGGAAAATGGCAAAAATTAACAGAAATACGTTTATTACTGTGTTGTGTAAAGGAAACTATTTTACTTCCAGAGAAAAGCCTTTTAAAATAGGTGGTTAGGAAAGAGCTTTGAAGTTTGACATGAGTCCAAACTCATTCTTTGGTTAATAGCCAAGTATTTTCAAAGAGTCTGTATGATGTTCACAGAAATTGTCAACCCCTCCTATGCTCCCCGATCCTGATCATTTTGAAGTTTCTGTCACCATACAACTTCTATTATGCCATGTTTTAGAAGATGGCTACAAGCTAATTCTGTAACAGAGGTTCTATAAATAAGATAGTGAAACAGAGATGCTTAAAATGGACCCCAGAAAATGTTTATATTTCTGCTTTACATACTTAAAATACTATAAATGTATGCTAGCCATTTAGAAAAAAAACAGCTATTAGGATCTGATCTTAAGGATAGCAAATCTAGGAAGATTCCTGCTCCATTTATTAATCAATCATAAGAGACTGGTCAAATGCAGAATTCAATCCTGGAGGTGGATTTCTGGTTGTCCAAAGTAGGTTCCTGGTGCACTGAAGAAAACAATAGCTATTGGGGAAAAACTTTATTTTAATCTCAGATCCCCTGATTTCTAGTAAACAACTTTCAGCAAAGTTCAGGAAATCAAAATACTATAAGACAGTATAAGGTTAAAAACAGAATCTCCTTGCTTACATATGTATTAGAGAAGGTTTGAAAGTTTTTCTCAAGGTTCATGCGGTGGGAACTCGATCCCCTGAGCAACAGTGTTGGGAAAGGTTGGACCTTTAAAAGGTGATTAGGTCCTGATAGAACCCTCAGGAGCAGCTTCAGTGTGAAGGAGCAGGGACGTTTAAAAAGCCAGTTCAGCCCCTTTCGTGCTATTCATCTCTCACTCTTCCCCCACTCTCTGTCACATACAGACCTTTGTCTTTCTTCTTTCCTCCATAGCGTAGTACAGCACGTAGGTCCTCACCAGATGCCAGTCCTCTAATCTTGTATTCCTCACCTCTGGAATGGCAAAAGGTAAATCTATATTCTTTACAAATTATCCAGTTTATGAAGTTCTGTTAAAGTAGCATCCCATTGACTAAGACACAATTTATCCAACATAGTTCTGTTTATCATCTACGCATTCACCTACATCAGAATTGCTCTCTCCTTCCCACCTGTACTGCTAACGCTTTGATTTACCTATTGATTGTTTTAATCGAAATAGAACAGAGAAGGATTACAAAACTGCCTTTGTTTGGTAATTAAGATAATAAAAGCTAATTTAGAATTTTGACATTTATAATGCTTTGAGGTTACAAAGAAAAATGCCAAAACAAAAATGTGGCAAAAACAATGTGGAGAGAAAAGTCAATGTGAACAATGGTATACACCTAGATCTTATTATCTCAGACATCCTAAAAATACCTCTAAAATAAATTATACTCAGTGTGTGTAAATGTAACTTTGATTTTATAAATAAGTATACATGCACAAACATTTAAAAATAAGCGTAACTACAAAACTTGCAATAAAAATCATTAAAATACCTTTTTCAAGAGCAGCTATTTTGACTTGTGATTTTTTTTCAATTATTTATACTCATTTAAAAATAACTATAGTAGTGATATTTCTTGATTTTCAGTGTTAACAATTATTAAATTTCTGCTATGGAACATTAGATTTTAGATCTTTTGCAATACCAATCACATTTCCGAACTTATTTATTTATTCTACCGAAATGTATTGTCATTTTTGGTCAGATCAGTATTTAGCAATTGTCTTACTATAAGTATGAAAATCTTATTTGCAAGGAAGCTACCCTGTATATCATGATTGTATATACTTTTTGGTTATGTAGCATTTTGTTTTATCTGAAGCTAAGTATTTTCTGCTCATACACAGCAGTTTTATTAGTGTTCTTTATACTAGCCTCTAAAAATTATGACAACTCTACCTTTTACCTATTTTTCAACTTTTATATTGAAGACATTAAGTAGCTTTTTGGTGGAGCAGGAAATATAGGTCAGTGATACAGCACTCATTTAACATGTGTGAACTCCTAGGTTTGATGCTCAGCACCTCAGGAACAGGGGAACTTTGTTTCTCAATACAGTACTTTGCAAGTACAGAAGAAGAAGAAGAAGAAGAAGAAGAAGAAGGAGGAGGAGGAGGAGGAGGAGGAGGAGGAGGAGGAGAAGCAGAAGAAGAAGCCTCTTCAGTGTAAAGACTATCTGCCTATCTGCTATCTGCTTGGCCCACGGGCACAGGCCTGTAATCCCAATGCTCAGGAAAGCTGTAGTAGGACGCTGGCAAGTTTAAGCCCAGCCTGGGCAATTTTATGGCTAAGAGACTCTGTCTCAAAAAATCTCAAAATCAAAACTAAAATATGGGTTAGGGAGGTAGTTCACCTTGGGCGAGACCTCAGTACTAAGAAAAAAAAAAACTACCTGGAAATACACCTTTTACACCTTTCTATTTGAGTTTATATTGTATTTCATAGTAATCGCATCAAATTCAGAGCTTTCCCCAATTCTTAGGAAGTCCTTTTTATTCTTTGATATGATAAATTTATAAGGCTCTTTTTTCAATATTAATATTGAAATATATAAAATGTCATCTTTAACACTGCTTCCCAGTGATTTACCTTCTCAAACAGACGCCTCCAGTGAAGTTCCTGCCGCATACTCATTGTTTGAATGTCGTGTATTGGTTTTTGCTATCTCTGTTTATATCTAGGTATGTGACAGTGATTTTTCATAACAATTAGGGGTTAAGGCAAAAAAAAAAAAAGATCGAACCCAGGATATTATCAGGAAAACCAAAGATCTCAGGCACAGCTAAAGAAGAGTCAGAGGTCACAGCAAGGAATCTCGGGGTCTCTTGCTTACACCTGTACTGCTCACTTACTGGCCTTTCTTTGTTTGGAAGCTCCAGTTGCTGGTAGGTCATCTGGGTCTACGGGATCACACCTGCTGGAGTTGGAGCAGCACTGTTACACGTGGATGAGTAACTCATGGTAGATCAAGTCCTTGTCTTCTTTGAGGGTAGTCAAAGAAAGTGGCTGATATTTGCATTTCAGGAAAGAGAAAAGAATAAGGGAAAGGAGTAAAGTAGAACAGGATATTCCCAGACAAGAGAAAAGTAGATGCATACTGAACTAGGATAATTTTTGAATGGTAAGCAGCTCACAACTTAAGAGTAGAGTGCAGGCATAGGATAAATCTGGTCTGAGTGATATAACTTTCTTAGCATACATCTCTGTTCTTCCTCCTGTGGTCCTGGGTACTATAGTGCCTTGTGGGGTCAACCACTAAGATATTCATTCTCCATCCTGTTCATTTTTTGTTTTGAGTGAGCATGTCACTAAATTGCCCAGGATAGTGTAGGGGAAACCAAAGACCTCCTCCGCAGTGTGGGCTTGAACTTGTGATTCTTCTGACTCAATCCCCAGAGAGTAGCTAGAATTACCAATGTGCAGGACCTCACTCTGCTTGGATGAATATTGTAGGTCTAAGCAGAGGAGGAAGGATGGCTTCTCCTGAGGCCTCTCTTCTTGTTTTATAGACAGCAGCCTCGTTGCTGTGTCATCATGTGACCTTTCTTCTTTATGTATATTCTGGCTTTCTTCCTCTATTTGGAATAGTGCCTGACCTATGACCTCAACCAATCTTAATTGTCTCTTTGAAGACCATATGTTTGAAGACTGTTACATTCTGAAATAATGGATATTGGAATTCCAACATAAGAGATTGCGGGGAACTAAATTTAATGATATGCCTATTTTAGCTGGGCCAGATGGTACAGGCCTCTCATCACAGCACTCGGGAAGGCTGAGGTAGGAGGATTGCAAGTTCAAACTCATCCTGGGCAAGTTACCAATTTACTATGACCCTGCCTCAAAATTAAGAAAAAAAAAATTATGAGCTGCAGATGGAGCTCAATGCAAAGGCCCTAAATTGGGTCTCCAGTATCAAAGTAATTAATAATAATAACAATTATCATTATAATTTAAAAATCCTTACATAAAAGGGTTAAATGTCAATGCCAAGTAAACGATTCTGAAAACCAACAGTCATAAAATGTCAGGAACTCTTCCTAAATTTTCATATGCATTAATTCATGTAAACCCTACGCAAACCAGTAATGTAAGGTTTTTTGTTTTGCTTTCTTTGTTTCAATCTCAGTTTTACACGTTCTAAAATAAAACGTTTAGATAACTGCCTACCACCAACTAGCTAGAAGATGAAGGACCTGGTTTTCAAAGCCAAGCAGTGAGACTCCACACCCACCTCATACTCTTGAACTCGGCCTATCCCTTCTCTAAGCTGAAGAAACTGATGTTTTTGACTTCACAAGTAGTTTTGCTAGGAATGTTCACAGAGCATGCTAAGATGCTAGTTCAAAGAGCACTGGCTACCGGTTCCGCCTTCACCTGAGAAGACAGTTTCTTTTGAGTTTCAAGAAAATGTTAATTGAGGAACACAGCTTTCTGTGCGAGGTATTTTGCACCATGCATAATAAATTCACTACGCAACGGCCATAGGCAAAGAATGAGAGCACGTTTTTCCTTTTCTGTTTTAGCATTAAAGAAAATGAAATAGGTGCATCAAAACTTAAGCTCAGAAAAAGATCAAGGATGAATGGTTTTAGAAGGAAGGTGACTAGTTACTTCCTCACTCCCGTAGCTCTGTTTGGTGTGAGTCTGATAATACTTCGCCAAACC
Source organism: Ctenodactylus gundi (assembly GCA_004027205.1). Lineage (NCBI taxonomy): Eukaryota > Metazoa > Chordata > Mammalia > Rodentia > Ctenodactylidae > Ctenodactylus > Ctenodactylus gundi. Next base: position 186,208 of record PVKB01002619.1, on the reverse strand, counting down.
ACAAAGAAAGAGTTCATTGAGGCATGATGTTAAGGTATGTGTCTTGGGAGGAAAGATTTCAGAGAGTTAATTTGTTGTTTAGAGGCGAAGAGCAGTTCCTGTATGTTAGCTGTTCTATTTCGGGCTTGGAGAGAAAGGCGATTAACATTTCTTTCTGTTCTAGCAGACTGTGGAATAAGACTCAGGAAATAAACAGAAGGAAGTATCAGGCTTCTTGCAGAGAGAAATCAAAATGAAATGGGAGCTAATCACAGTCTAGTAAAGAGAAGCTAAGTATTATTTTGGCTGGAATATGTAAAAGATAACTTTCGAAAGATTCTTACAAAATAGTAAGCGGTATAAACACTAAAATAAATGTATTTTTTTTAGCTTATGAGTACTTTTACTTGCAACAATTAATATAAAAGAAGCTAATAATGAAAAAAGTGAAAATTCATTTTATTTTCTTCCTATAAAGTCACTTTTCTCCACAGAGGTCTTTATAATTAATAGTTCCACGTACATTTTTCCAGTTATTTTCCTGTGTTTTTATGTAAATGTACACATGCCTCCTTTTTTAAATACCAGTAAAGCCATATCTTACATGCTGGTACACAAGTATTTTTAAATTTGAGAATTTCTCATGATATCAGAATCATTTGCCTAACATTTGTTAATGCTGACTGACCAGGCTTCGTTTAACGTTTCCCTAGTGCTGAATATTACATCATTTCTTATCTAAAGTGTTTTTTTTAAATTTAAAACTATTCTTCAGTGAACACCACAGTAAGAGCTGTAGAAGTGCAATGATAGAGTCAAGAATGTAAGACAATTTAAATCCTGAAACAAACTGTTTTCTCAAAAAAAGCTTTTATTTGTTTATTTTTTAATCACCCTTCCTACTAACAGCCTGTAAAACAGAATGGGGAAGCAAGAGGAACCTAGAATTAGTCTGAGTCAAGCTATACCTGCCACTTGGGAGTATATTACCTGGGGTAATTACCTCCTGTTTCACGTAATTTTCTCATCTATAACATGTGAGTACTAAGAAGCACCTGTCCTGCTAGTTATTAGTGAAATACTGTTGTTCACATGGTGCAACACGCGGATGTTAGAAACACCTTTATGATTGAATCTGAGTAGATTCAAATCTTAATTCGGCCCCTGATAATTAAGTAATCTTAGGCAAGATTGTTTGATCTTTTCAAGACTAGGTTTTTTGTTTACAAAATAAGGTTAAGATAAATACCTATCTCATGAGGTTGCTAAGAACATACAAAATTATAATTGTCTTGTGCATAATGATCAGTTGAAAGTTCTAACATTCACGTTATTATTATTTACCTAGTATCATATTACTGCAGCCTGACATATAGTGAATAAAGTATTTTTGGTACCTTAATAAATATGAACATTTGAGTTTGTATTTTTTATTTCTAATAATACTTACTCATATGCTCATATAATTATTGCTACATAAGTGCTTTAAAAGATAGATTTTTAAGTCTTTGTGTGTCATATATTGCAATAAATATCCATTATACATCTATGCTTTAATTTTACTTAAAATTTTTGTAGTTTTTCTAAAATTTCTTTCTCCTTTCTTTCTTATTTTTTCTTTCTTTCTCTCTTTCTTTCTTCTGTTTCTGTGTATTTTAAGACAGAGCCTATCTTTGTAGTCTAGGCTAGCCACAAACTCATGAAGGGTGGCTTTGACCATATGATCATTCTGCCTCAGGCTACCAAATGCTGGGACTGCAGGAATATGCCATTTTATCCATCACAAAATTAATTTTTATTCACAGAATTCTTATGATTTTTTTATGGTACTGGGGATTGTAACCATGACTTAGCTACATCTCCAGCCATATTTATTTATTTATTTATTTTGAATACAGGGTCTCACTGTGTTGCCAAGTTGCCCAAGCTGGGCTAGCTTCACTCTCTCTGAATACTGGGATAATAGGCCTGCACCACTTGCCCAGCCTATGATCTTGTTTTTTTTTTTTTTTTTTTTTTTTTTTTTTTTTTTTTTTTTTTTTTTTTTTTTTTTTTAAAAAATTTTTTTTTTTTTTTTTTTTTTTTTTTGCTGTAGAGTGCATTCATTATTAAAACAACTTTATACAAAATGTAGTTTTACTTACATTTACTTACATAGAGGGAGCCATAATCTCATTGTCTCTCCAAGTGGTTAGTTGATTCTCAAAATTCATTCATTAAATATGCAGCTTTCTTTATTGAATTATATATATATATATGCATATAATGTATATACGTATATATAAACATATATATAAATGTACATGGATTTCTACACTTTCATCCCTTTTATTAAATCATTTGTCTAGTGTCACTATAATATCAAACTGCTTTAAAGTGAGTGATTTTGCATTTATTTTTAACAGAGAAATCTAGAGTTCTACTTTTTCATTTCAGACTCAACATTTTGACATTTGAATCATGTGAATTTCCTACCTTCAAATACAAAAACCTTTGTAACAAAGCCCAAGGACTTCAGTTTGATCATCTGGAACCATAATATTGATATTGTTGAGGACCACAGAAGGTCAGAGCCAGCATGGAAGCTGTGAAGCACTAGCTTTGTGCTGTTTCTTTAGTACCATTGGGTGATCTCAGAAAACGAAAGCCCAACAGTTTAATTACCTGATTCATGGTATGAAAGAATAAAACATTATTTACTGAACAATTATTACTAACCAGGCACTGTGATTATGTTATTTAATCTTCCTGACAGTATTACAGAATGAATATTTACATGTCAGTGTTCTAGAAGAGCAGCGAATACTTTGAAATCAGATGGCTTGCCCACGTCTCGTAGCAGCATGATCTCCAGAGCCGAGCATTCACAAAGCTGCAGGAGTGAGGATTTTTAGAATGGGATTCCTGTATCACATTGTATTTTTCCATTCATATCTGCACCACGATCCCACTACGTTGCTTTATTTCTAAGAGCACGTGAGCCTTATAACAGAAACCAGGCCAGAACTGAGGATGCTGGGAGGGTCTGAACGATGTCACACCGTGGCTGCTCTCCTCCCTTCACACTGTAAGTGGACACATAGGTCAGCAGTTCTGGGAAGGACCAGAGAGTGAATATTTTAGGCTTTATGGAGCATATGGTCTTTGTGCAAAAAATTAACACTGTAATTGTACTGTGAAAGTATAAGTCATAAATAATTGAGTGCATGCATGTGTGTTTTTTTCAGAGAGATGCGGAGATAGAGATGGAGGAATAGAGAGAAAGAGAGAGAGAGAGGAAGGAAGACAGAGGGGGGAGGGGAGAGGGAGAGAGAGAGAGAGCTACAAATTGTGAGACAGATAGACCATGGCCTAACGTGTTTCAATAAAACTTTACTCTTTCAAAGATTGCAAGCTGTATTTGGATCATAAGTCTAATTTATGAATTTCCAAAATCAGAGACTCACTGTGGCTTTTGTTATACCTTTATTTTCCTTCTGTGATTTTCAGTTTAGTTCAAGAGTTAAATCCTACCCACTTTTATTAAATATATATTTTATATTTTGTTAAATGAAAATCATATGTGAAAAACATGCACTCAAGAAGTTCAAATGCTTTTTAAATTTTTTTTAAAAAATTGATTTTAGTTTTTCCTTTGCAGCTTTAGTCTTTCATAGACATCTTTATTAGATAATTGTTTTATTTTTGCATGTAGTTCTTTTGTATATATCCTTTATGTATTGAAATATCATTAAAGAAAATGTGTGTTAAATGAAGAAAATAACATATTTTAATGAAGACAAAGCAATTAAATGAAAAATTACTTTTGTGCTAGTTTTAATCATGTCTTGTGAGTGATGATAAAAAGAATGGAATTCTATCATTGTCTCACCCACAGATCACCTCAGGGATTGATATCATCAATATCATTTAGAAAATCTTAGTTAATACATGTGTACGATCTCTCCAAGGATAATTTTACTGGATTCATCGTGCAGCTAGCATATGTAACTTTAATAAGTTCAGAGGAAAATGGGTAGTGTTGTCCAATAGAGCAATTGCTAAGGTCTTCAAGAACTTGCTAATCTCTTCTGAGAGTCCAAGGAAGTTCTTCCTGAGTCTGTGTGACTCAGGAATACTCCAAGGAAGGTCTTCCTGTCTGGGTGACAGTCTGTGCCATCCTGACAGTGTTCAGAAGATTGGAATTGCACGGTGATTCTCGGTTACATAGACAAGGCCTGCCTCTACTTCTCAGTAGAGTTCTGCAGACAGTTTATTCTACTTTAACTTTTGGTGATTCTTGCTCTTAATATGTCCTCAAACTATTTCCAAAAGCAAAGAAAACTAAGAAGATATCCATTTCCATTTAGCCCCTTTGCTTTCTTTTTCTAGCCATTCATCTGATTTAAACAGATAAATATCAAAAACCTTTTAATATTTCTGAAAGTAGTCAGACAAAATACAATGCCCACACTTCTTAATAGTGTCGTAAGTTTACAGGGCTTTAGTCATGACACAAGGAGCCAATACTACTGAACAACGTTGAACTGAATAACTGAGAATTACTTTCCTATGATGTCTCTCCTACTTCTTTTGTTCTGCTCCAGTTAGATACATACTAAATTCCCTCACCTGTCTTGATGTGTGTCATATTTCCCAACTCTTTCAGATATATGTCGTTAATTTCTTCTGATGTATATTAAATCCCAGTATTTATATCCTAAATTTTATCTTATACATTAGTCCAATTTTATTGTATTTATCATATATTAATCCTATAATTCCTACTCATTTTCATCTGTCCTTGTTTTCTTTTCTAGTGTTTTATTCTTCCTTTAAGCTTTGATAACTTACTATATTCATCCAAATATTTTAAACGTATGCAATTTGTGTTCCTTATGTAACGACTGTGTGAGCTCTTATTACAATTTATTTTTCTACTGATTCTCCTTAGAGTGACTTGTTTTGCCAGGTGTTTGTGAGATCTTCTATGCTAGAGACTTATTTGTCAGAATTTAACAAAGTCTAAAATGAGAGCGAACTATTCAGAGATACATTTCATTTGCTTCTGTTAGTTGCCCACAAAGTACTGCCAATTCGTGTCGCTTTTTAGTGTTGGAGTTTCCAAGTACATTTAAACCAAGTCTGGATGAGGAAAGTTCGTGGGTGCAGTCCCTAGTGGGTTCTGAGGTGTGACTTTCATTTTTCCTAGCAGTCTCGGAAGGACAAGCTTCTCTATTGTAGGTGTTTCCTAGCCTGCTTTTTCATAAGGGCACCGTGCTTCTAAGTCCCTGCCCTTTTGAAACAATCACTCTTCTCACGTATCATCTAGTCTAGGCTCAAGGTCATTTCTACTGCGCTAGGAGCAACCATTAAACTCTAAATTTTTTGAGTACTGAGATTGACAAGCTCCCCTTGGGCATCATGGCCTTGACATTAGCCTGCCATTCTGATTCCTGTCACTTTTGAATTCTGGCCCCTCGGGATGATCCTTACTTTCTAGTGAGTTCAGTTATACATTTTGAAGGATATTTATTATATTTTGCTGAACATCTCTAGGGGTCTTGCATTAAGAGATTTTTGAGAATGATGTTTAAAATTCTGTCAGAAACAAACTCAAAAAGAAGAAATTGAAGGAATTTTGTGACTTTCCATTCTGCAAACTTCATAGCATTCATTACAACCAATATTTCTAGATATTTTCCAACCAGTTCAGATTTTGGGCAACAGAACCAGGATTTGTATATTTAACGTCACAGTTTGTATGAATTTCACAGATCAGTGGGACTACAGAAATAATATTTGACATTGACAAGATGTGTTTTTTTCCCCCAATTACCTAGTTAAGCAAAGTTAACAAAAGCTAGACAAGCAAAGGCAGAAGGCCAAGAATTTAAATTTTTTAGCCTTAAGGTAATTATTTCCTTAGAGAAATGGGGAAGAAGTGTAACATGTTTCTACTTGTCTCATCTTATGACATTTTATTTTAATATTAATTTTTATAGATTAATATTTATAATAGAAATAGTGATGAGCTCTTTTGCATATAGAGAAAGGGACCAAGCTGTGTACAGTGAAAGTTGTAGACTTGATATGTCCAGTACCCTTTAGTTACTAATCACAGGCTACCATGGTGAGAATGTGGCAAAAATCAACATGAGTCCCCTTTATTTGTCAGTGTTATGGTTTGAATCTGTAATATCTTTAAAAGTACTTGGAAGGTGATTGGATCACGGTTGGTTAATTTAATCACGTTTACTAATCCATTGATAACTTCCTGTGCTATAAAAAGGAGAGCCTCTTGGCGACTGGGATAATTGGGGGTGTGGCCTGGAAGGGTGGATTCTTGCCTCCAGCTCTACCCTTTCTGCTGTCTGCTCTCTGGCTCTGACAAGAGGAGCTTCTCCCCTTCGCCAAGCTCGCCAACCTCGCCGAGCTCGTCTGTGGCGCTGCCATTGTGAGCTACGATGCAAGGAATGAGATATCTGAACTATGAGCTAAAACAAGCCTTTCCTCTTTTAAGCTGTGGATGCTGGGTATTATGTCCCAGCAACAAGAAAGTGACCAAGACAATTAGTGATATTTTTTATTATACATGTATGCAAATGTGGATTAATTTGGAGAAAAAATAGTATAACTGCAGAGAACTTACTTGCTAGACTGACCAGCACCATGCAGGCCCAGGAATTTGAGTGTACTGGAGCTTGCCGCCTTCACGACAGCAAGTCACCAAGTCTCGCCAAGTCTCACCAAGTCTCTCCACTGTTTCAATGGGATGTATCATCAGGCACATAGTCAGGGTTTCCTCTTTTCTTAGTTATACTAACACACAAAACCAGATAGACAAATAATAAATAAGGCCGAGACAAAACAAATTCAGCTGTATTTATAGGATTACAGAATACTCAATGTTTTCTTTCATTCTGTCATCAGAAAAATGATCAGCTTCACCAATCAGGGCTAAGATATTATGTTGCCAAAATCAATTTGCACAATTCACATTTGCAAAATTGGACTACCAATAGTGGTAGGCTTGTCTGAAGAAAAAGATAAGGTTAAATATTTATTTATAATTGTGCAGGTATAAGAAAATCTAAAATCTCTTCTCCCATTACTGTTCAAAAGTACTTTTCTTCCTTCCTTCTTTCCTTCCTTCGTTCCTTCCTTCCTTCCTCCCTCCCTTCTTTCCTACCTTCCTTCCTTCCTACCTTCTTCCCTTCCTACATTACAATGAGCTCGACTGATTATTTCAACAATTATTAACTCACCCCTCTCACTGAAGTCTTGGACACCAAGTCAGCATCATCCAAGTGCTTGTTACTGAGCATCGGAAGGAGCTTCCAGCACCAGTGCCTGGAGCTCCAGGAGGCATGTGTGGCCTACTGATGCTGTGTAGTCTCTGCCCTCTCAGCCGGTGCTGCCAGTTCTCCCCATCCTGGTCATCCACAAAGACAAATCCTCACTGCTCTATATTGTTGGATCTGGGTCTCCTGTGCCTCTTCTGGACACAATCTCATCATCTGGCCTAGAGCATTTAACCATCTGACATGTGCAAAGAGCAGTTCTCTTGTCACTGTTATGTGGAAAATCCTGCATATTTGCAGTTTGTTACTGTCCCTTTTTAATGAAGAAATTATCAGAGCACAATAATGTTTTCATTTACTATCCAGAGAAGCAGCAAGAGAAGACCTCTCCTTCAGTGCTGTTTTAGCTGTTGTTGTTTTTTATTTCATTTGAGTGAAATTTAATAAGGCCTGGTGGTGCAAGCTTGTCCAGCACTCTGGGAGGTTAAGGCAGGAAGACTGCAAGTTCTAGCCCAGTCTGAGAAAATTAACAACTTAGTGAGACTCTTCCTCAAAATCAAAGATAAAAAAATAAAGTGGAAATGTAGCCCAGTGTGAAATACTGTCTTAGTCCCCCGGAACCCAGCCTCCCCCCCCCCCCCCCCCCCCCCCCCCCCCCCCCCACACACACATACACTCCATTTATTTTATCTTATTTTCATGTACACAAGCATTACTTCCAGGGCATCTTTATGACTCTAGACTAGAGTATTTGAATGGGAAAGATCTTCTACTTTCTGCTACAAACTGAGTCAGAGGGCTACAACCCTGTGGTTCTCATAAGCAACTTCCTGGAAATACCAGCTACTCTCATCTCAGATAATCTCACTAGGAAAGCAAACACATACATTTTCTCTCCTTCTTGAAGATGGTAAGTTCAGATTTACTAACTTACCCCACTGCCCTGTTCATAGTGGTTCAAAAGAGGTTATTTAGATCAATTCCCTCAAAACAGAGAAAATATCCTCACATATGATTTGGAAACAGGACTTTTGAACAATAAAAAATGAAGAAAAAGAAAACAAAAACAGAACAAGAGAAAAGAGAAAGAATTGTACCTCACTAAATAACGTGAGGGAGCAGAGTGTTGTGGAAGTTATCCTGCTGTCTGTTCATTCTCTTTACTCGAGAGATCCCTCAGAACGGAGAAAAGAAGCAGCTGATTGGTCCTGATGTCCTTGTCCACCATGCCCTGGACAAATAAGCTAATGATGTTTGTAGGAAACAGAATGGCCTTAGCAGGTGTCCATCATTAAATAATTACTTCTTGTAAATAAAAACATCATCTGTGATACAGAGCTCCCTTGAGAATGGCATGGAAGCTGAACAACTCTGGGTATGAAATGGAGGTTTTTCAATAGATAAATCTTCCCTATGATAAGAGAAATCTTAAAACCTTACTAGGGGAACTAGGCTTTTGTTCTTTGCTAGAGAACATATGTCGAATATTGAAAAGAAGGGGCTGGTTAACTAGCCTTGATATCTCCAGAGCTCAACATGCTGTGCCTGGATTACCTGCGAGCCTTATGTGACAATGTGGATGGTCTTGTATGCTATTGCTTGCTTTGGAATATAAAGAATAAATCAGAAAAGAGAAACTTTATGTAGATATTGTCTTCATTACTTTCCAGTTTCTGAGACACAATGTCTAACTCTCACAACTTAAGGGAGGAAAGATTTATTTTAGCTCAAAGTTTCAGAAGGTCTCAGTTGTATGGGCACCCTGTGATTGTGAAAAGGCAGGACAGAGGCCTAGCCAGAGAAAATTCCTTCACAGCCTGGGAAAACAGGAAGAAGAGAAAGAGAGGAAAGGGAGAGAGAGAGAGAGAGAGAGAGAGAGAGAGAGAGAGAGAGAGGACAGAGCTGGAGTACACCCTGTCATGTCATGTCACACTTGTTCGCTCCTTCTGGGCCAAGCCCTGGTGATCCACACCCTCCACTCAGACCTCACCTCTTAACAACACAGGAAATTGATGGTTTCATGTCCACGGTCGAATCACTTTCTAAACATATGAGGTATTGGAGGGAAATTCCAGATCCAAACCACAACAGATAGTGACCGGTATTATGTAATACACATATATATTGTGAGAAAAACTAATTTTTTTAAAAAATAAAAGATACTAGAATAACAATAATGTTATGAAAATCATATGTTTTCTTTTTATATTTATGCATTCCTCTTTATTCTTTCATCACTCTAAAGCCATATATATGCTAAATGATGTAGAATTCCAGCATCCATTTATATAGAGTAAAAAAAACAAATTTGCAATTCTTCTTAAAATTGGCTTTTGGGCATATGATATTACCATTCTTGAGGACTAAAATCAAATGTATCATGTTGTTAGCTTTGATTTGGCTGTGTGTGGTACAGGATACAGAGGATGGAACCCAGTGCTCTACCCATGAGCTGTATGTCTAGCCTTTCTTAAAAAAAAAAAAAAAAAAAAAAACGTATTTTGAGATATAGTCTTGCTAAGTCAATAAAGTTTGCAGGCTGGGCTTCACTTTTGATTTTCTTGCTTGAGCATCCCAGAGGGCTGATAATTTTGATTTTTAAGACAAGAATATTATATAAATATTAAGGCAAGTTATCTTGATTTAATTTGATTAAATTTTGTACCAGTAGATCCCAGACCTATACAAATTCAGTGATAATATTTATTTTCCAGTTTGATTTGCATATGTTTTATAAGATGATTCTGGGAACAGAGTTTAAATGAGTAGACAAATTAAAACATCCTTTAACCCTCATGGCCTTCACTAATTGACTTCAATAAGATCTCTATTAATTCCATTCCAAGCATGAGGTCAATTCTTCTGTAAATTTGGAAGAAAGGAGAAAATTTATAGTACCTAAAAACAGTAGATTTTGGACAGAACATTTTTAAGTTCAAATCTCAACTCTGAAACTTTTTTTTTCTGGGTACTACTTGAATAAAATACATTTACAGTCTCTCCTTAGAATTTTCTTCTTAATAAGGAAACAATAAGACTAACTGTAAAAAAAAAAAAAGGAATCGGATGAGATAATATATGAGACAACTTTTAAATTGGTCTCTAAACTATAAAAATGGTAAATGTCATAGAAAATATTTGACCTTAGTCTATTGAAAACTCTACATGATGTTTGGGCATTTTCAATAATGAAACAACTCTACAAGGCTCTTAGTGGTTTGGTTGCAACCAGCCATCTTCTGCAGTGGCCACCTCCACACTCAGAATAGTATTTCTTTGGTCATAGTGCTGTCTTCAAGAAGACAAGCCCGGCAATGGTGGTAACTTAGTGATTTCCCTGTGCGGTACAGGTGCTGGCAGTGTCAGTGGAGATCCTTGTGCAGGTTAGGTACAGCCCTTACTTACGGTGTGAGTGGCACTCCCTACAGTTAGGTACTGTGCAACCTTGCACGTAGCCCTTGCTGCTACTTCCCCAACAAACCTATGTGTTCCAGAGAAATGCAAGACCCCGTCTCTCAAACATTTTCTGAAAGCAGAAGTTAGTATTAAACTGTTACTTTATGATAAGGCATTGCTCAAAAACTTTTCTCTCTGTTCTTACCACTCTAGAGGGTAGATCTGGTTCTCTCTGGTTTGATCAACATTGGTATGCCTGAGACTGAGCTCTAGTGTAATCGATTTATTTTTAAAAGACGTACGCAATAGATATAGGAACTAATTTTTGTTGGCTTTTAAAAATTTAAATGCACAGTTTAGTCACAACAGAAATAAATAAAACTGTCATGATTTCAATGTTTGTTTACTAGGACAGTTATTATTTCCATGTGTGTTTACTAGGATTAGGCTGGTCCCTTGCTTTTCTCATCATAATCCTTAGGATCAGTGACCAATCTTGATATTTGCTCTTCTTTACATGTATCTTAACATAAGATAATCCCCAACATGTAGAAATCTTAGAGTGTCAGGCACGCTGCATATGGTTGCATGATACGTATTATTAATATTATGAATAGTCAATGGTATGAAACAGAAGGAAAGCACAATGGGATGAAACTAAGGGATGTGAGTGACGGGAGTCTAGATACACTCCCGAGGAAATTAAATGTTCTAGTAAGCTGTGGAAGATTTTGTATGTGAGCACCCTGAGCAAGGTTTGTGTATCAGTACCCAGTGGGTATTTTCCTCATCCTGAATCTTAAAAAAAAATTCAATGGCCCATGTTGGAAGCATTTAAAAGAAAAATCCTTAGAATTCCAGAATCTCTCGAGACAAGGTTGACTGAAATGAACAGCTTGAGCTCCTCTCTTCTGCATCAATTCTTCTAAGAGCTCACGAGTTCTGGGTGTAGTGGGATGTGATTTTATTTCTGATGTAGTAAATTAATTATAAAATTATATGATTGATACAAATGGAAACTTTCTTAATTAGGCGATGATGAGAATTGCAGGAAGGATAATGTATGACAAGTGTACCATTATGAAGTTGCATTTCTGTTGAGGGATTTAAGTAATTCATGCCTGTTATTTATAATATATTAAAAAGCCCCAAGGTAGAAATACAGCTGTACATTCATGCATTTCCCTTGAATTATCACTTCTAATATTGAGGGGGGTGTTTTAAGATGGATAATACGTTGAATGGCAACGTTTCCCTGAGTGAAACAATTATGTTACCCAGTTAACTATTATAAATGCTTTACGTTACACTACCAGGTTACCGTCAAAAGGAAATAAAAGATAGATCATGTAGACAAACAGAAATGTGAGAAACCCAGAATACAAGCATCTTATAGAACTAAATGAGTATGATAGTGGAAGTTGTGAAAGAGGTCGAAGGAATGAGTGGGAGGGCTCAAAGGGAGGGAGGGGTTGAAATGTTGTTGTGATATATATGTGCACAAAATACTTAAGCTCAATGTAGCCATTATGTATCTCTCTCTCTCTCTCTCTCTCTCTCTCTCTCTCTCTCTCTCTCACACACACACACACACACACACAAACATATATATCTATGTATAATATAAATATATTCTAATACACATTGGGAAAGAGAATGACAAGTACAGAAAAAAAGAAATAATAAATGACTGTGTGATTTATTTTATTGAACTCATTGAGGTCATAGAATAAAACAATTTTAAATGTCAGAAAATAAGTAAAAGTCAGCATTTTAAAACTTGTTACATTTTACATATTTTAGCTTATAGAGTCCTTTACCTTACAAAATATTTACTTAAAATTTATGATGTTTTCATGAAATGTCTATGTTGGAATAATAGTTCATTGCTAAGATCAACTTGTCTCAGGATAAGTTTATATAGTAGGGCAATTTTACTTGTGAGAAATGGTATCTCAAATCATGAGCAGCACACACTCTTCTCATGCGGTGTAGAGGTGAGCTGCAGCAAGATTTCAGGATTAGGTCAGAGATGATGTGCGAGCCGGGCACACAAGCAGAGATCAGAAGACTGTAGCCTAATCCCCCCTGAGCTGAGCGTAGCTGAAGGAGGAGAGTTTTGGGCTGCGTAGGAAGGGATCAAGGCAACTCTGAGCAGCCTGACTTGTCAGCCTAACGGTAGCCAATTGAATGAGGGCAGGTGTATGGAAAGCCATTTCTTAAATGTTTGGTAAAGAGAGGAAACACTAAATTCCTCCACATTCTGTCTTCTGATCATAAAAGGAATAAAAGGACTTTATCCTTGGTGAATAAAAACTACTCAGTGTACCACATTATGTTATTAATCACTGATGGGATGGGATAGAAGGGTCAAGGGTGAAGGCTAGGAGAGAACACTGGAGCAACGACATATGAGTCAAGGCAGATGGCAAGAGTGGCTGTGACAAACAATCCTCATACACTGCGACCTCTCAAGGTCATTCACAGAATCGAAGCATCATTTGCCTTTTTATGTTGTCCCATTTACACTTTCCCTTCTAGTTTATTTCTTCTTGCTTTCTTCATTACCGTAGATGCATTTTGATTTTCATCTCCACTGTCTCCGGGAAAGCAATAGCTTGTTACAGAAGGTAGTAGCACCGGAAAGGGCAAGGCTCACGGTTCCCCTTATGTAAGTGTTGTGCTCAATGTCTTCACAAACCATATCCAGGCTTAACTTCCTCACTCAAAAAGACCCAAGGATGCAAAGGAATGCTACAAAGGAAAGTATTTTGGCTGGAGGGGAAGAAAAGGACAGGAAATAGAAAACATACACCAATTTCCAAACATTGGAAGGAATTTTTCGGCAATTAAAGAAGTAAAGTGTCTTAAAATGCTATTTCATGAACGAAATACAGTATGCTAAGATGAGGAGTGTCGTATGGATGCAGTTTCTAAAGAAGCTCTTCGAATGCCTCGTTTGGAGTGGACTAAAATTTTTAATAGATGATACTACCAGAAATACGGATATAAAATTAGATGACTTGAAAATAACAGTATTACAATGTTTTGTCTTACTATTAGTAAAAGCACCAGCAGAAAACTAAGGAAAGTTGATGAACAGATATTGCTCTCTTCTCAGAGCTGACCCTTGAAATCTCATTCCAAACGTTGCTCTTGGTCAAAAAAAAAAAAAAATCAAGGAGAAACAGATGACAGACATTTTCATCAACTAGTATTTCCTTTTCTAGATTTTTATATTTTACTTAATACAGCTTACATGTTCTTCCCTGTCAAAGTGACTCTGTAAGATGTTTTTAAATTAATGCAACCTTACCTGAGCTGCACCAAACATAGTTCCCAACCTCCACATGGTTGTGGAAAGAGAGAGAAGAAGGTGAAGGTAAAGCGAAGTATGGATGGAAAAGAGAAAAAAAAGCAGACAGGAAGATCACAGAGAGCAGAAGCACAAGGTCTAATGACAAAGCAAACTCTGTTGATTCAGAGTTTGGGTCTTGGCTCGATAGCCTGCCGGATCCAAGCTGTTTCCAAGCTGTTGATAGGTTTTAGAATATTTGTCAGCTCTTGAACCTTTTCAATTAAGAAACTAGCAATTTAGAAAGTTCTTTGGCAAAGGAACCAGCTCCTGGGTAGCTTTCTGTCTTGGGTTGTGCAGGTTTTAATTTAATTAGGTAATACGTAGAAATCCTTGAGGAGATTGGTAGGTCTTGGGTAAATACTCAACAAATATTCAATTAAGCTATGTGAAATTATGACCTTATGGCTTTAAAAAACATTATATACCGGCAGAGCATGTAGTTCAATGTAACTTCAATGTTCTTTCACTTAGGTATCCGACAAAGCCTGGCGAAGGACTGCACACACCGCCATGGCACTCCTGTCCCCTCTCCCACTCCGCCCCTCTCCTTCTGCCCAGCAGCCAGCCCCTCACTCTGACTCCCATCACCTTGGGAGTCACTGCCCACTGATGGCCCTTGGGCCCGCCAGCCCTACCTGGGTGTATTTCCTCCTGTTGCCTGGTGATGAGGCTTCTTTCTGCACTCTGGGCAACCTGCCTTCCTTCACTGGGCCCCTAGCTCTACACTGGGGTA
>PVKB01002619.1:0-171359 GCA_004027205.1 Ctenodactylus gundi | reverse complement strand
CTACTTTTTCCCTGTATCGCGTGACAAGCACTGGTCCCTCTGCCTGAGACCGTTCCTATGTCCTCTATTCCTCAACTTTCTCCGAGATCCTTGGCAGGCATACCGGCGCGGCCTGCACGCTTCCTCTCTACCTTGGTACTGCCACCCTGGCAACTACCATTCTGTACTTGGGTCTGTCTTCTCATTACGCTTCAGCTGCTCAAAAACAACCACACCACCCTTCCACTGAAGTCATTTCTAATCCTTGGCAAAATAAACACAATAACGCCCCGCCCAAATATTTCCCGAACAAACAGATGGTTGAACCAACCTCCTTCAAAGGCCCGAGGGTGGATTTTATTTTCTTTTAGTATGATCATTTGTTTTTATCTTCCATCCTTTCATTTCTCTTTTGCTCTTACTACTTGTTTCTTTTGAATTCAGAGTTAATGCAGTCCTACTCACCTGCCTGTTCAGAGGCTTATGAAAATCCCGAAGAAGTCGATGTGTGTAGTATTGTAGAATGAAAAACTAATCAAGTAAATGAAGAGACTATTTGGCATCTTTCAATTGACTGCTGTATTATCTCTCTGAACAAGATGCCTTAGAGTCTGCACATTTCCCTGATAAGAATAACTGCTGTCATATTTTTTGTTTCAATTCGAATGTTTTAGAGGCATTTGCTATTAGCGCTAATTAGACATATAAGAGCTTTCCTGAGCAAAGTAGATAGTCACAGCTAATTCATAAAGAATTAATGATAGCAGCTAAATTGTACTTTGGGTAGAGTTAAATTAGCAAATAATGTGAAAATCTTTAAAATAATTTAATATTTTATACAAGTTATAGCTTTATTAAATTTGCAATAATTTTGAAATTTTCTCAATGCTGCTCCAAATGAGTATTCGTATAAAATCACATTCAAGTAAATAAAATAATAATATGATAACACAAGTAGAGGGAATAATGTCATCCAATTATAGAACACATTTCACTGTAATTATGATTATAATTTTGATTTCTTTTCCTTTTTCATCATAAGCACAGTTGAAACCAGTTCCCTCATCAGGCATTTGAACAATACTTTAATTTTTGAATTATTGAGGTGTTGATATAACTGAAGCAAAATTGTTAAATGATATCCTATTAACCTTGAGGTGTTTGCTTATGTTTATATATAATTGTATATGTTCCCCAAAAGTTAGGCAGTTTTCTCTCAAGGTGGTTTAGACCCTGAATGAATAGTTTATTTGCTTTTAACTCCCATTGGCTTGAAGATTTAGTCTAATTGAATTAAAAGGCATACCTGAGGGGTTGTTTTACAGCAAGAGTAACATCCAAAGTTAAAATACCCAAAAAAGTAGAATTCAAACAAAAATGGATTCCTTTTTAATGGGATTAAAGGAATGCTTTGCAAAATTTGAAACTTCACTGCAGAACGTTTCTTAAATTAGAGCACATACACATTTCACTGAAGGAAATTCAGGGTCCTTTTTGCATGTGGATCCTGTTTTTCTGCTGTTTTATAAAACTGGGAAAGGAACTGAGACGAAAGCAAATTCTCACACTTAAGTACTGTAAGTTTAATTTTGAGTTAGCACTAACACAAAATTATTATACATATCTCAAAAGTCGGTGTCTATTGGAGAAAAAGTATACCTGTCAGTATGTATATTTCCTTTTCTATTTTTAAAATTTCAGTAATTAAACATCACATCCTAATTGTTTGAAAATTTATGTAAGATGTAGCTTTGGCTGTAAGGTAACACAAAGAGAGAAGAAAAAATTACTTAAAAATAGCTATTCAAGAATTCGGCTATCTCTTGTATTTATTGTGTTAAGGCAGTTCTTAAACATAACGGATGCTTGATAATTATTGAATGAGAAAATAAATAAATTACCTCATAAAGTTTTTCTTTCCTTAGTTGACCTCAAAAGTTTGGTTTCCTGATTGGTTTTCCATAGTCATTTCTTGGTACCCTGCCCTTGTATGGCATTCCCTTTCATACATGTGGCCTTCTCCTGATACTTAGCGAAGCAACTTTTCAACATTTGTCCTGTGTATTTGGTATTATTCTAGAAAACTATTTCTCAGACCCTTTACCTCTTGTGTTGGCTTAGCTACTTTTCTATCACTGTGACTCAATACCCAATATCTACAGCTTTAGAGGAGGGAGAGTTTAGTTTAGCTCACAGTTTTAGAAGGTCACAGTCCACTCATGGGTGGCTGTCAACAGCGGGGCACACGGCAAAGTCAGATGTAGTGGCAGCTTCTCACAACCCTGCAAACAGGAAGCCAAGTCAAGTCCTAGAGGAAAGCAGCAGGCAGCATATATCCTTCCAGGTCCCATCCCAGTGATGTTCATTTCTGGGTAAAGCCTCAGTGTTCCACCCCAACATATTGCTGTAATCCAATCCACACACCTTCAGTCCACCCTTCCAGACCAGGCCCCAATCTAGCAACAGTACATGGTTCTGTAGACAATCCACAACTTTCAAATACATGAGACTTTTGAGGAACATTCCAGATTCAAGCCACAATACTTCTCAGCTTTCCCATCACTAATTTCCCTTAAGAGGATCACTTAGATTTTAAGTGTGTCAGTGTAAGATGTTATTTCCCACCTATCTTCACCTCATCTTCCACGAAAATAACATGAAAATGTTGGGAGGCATGACTGAGAATTTTCCTCGCAATAATACATTATTTATTTTGTTTCAGTTTTCAGCAGTTCCAGTGAATATTTCCATACAAATGATGAATCTTAGTGTCTTCAGGTCAAGCATATGACAATGATGGAGATGAAAGAAAAATATAAGTTGAGATGTTTATATCTGTCTTAATATTTAAGGGATCCAAGGAAAGATACATCCTTGCTGCTAACCTGCAATTCTGGGCATACTTTCATGTCACTCCCTGTACCTGTTGTTCTTTGAATATCTCTATTTTCTTTCTTTCTTTGTTTCTTTGTTTCTTTCTTTCTTAACTCTGTAAATATTAACTCACTTTACTTATAAGATCTTCTTTAATAGAAAATACAGTTTTCCATTTGTTTTTCTAAATGCAACATTTAAGACCTATCTCAGCCTTGAAGAGACTACATAAATTCATGAAGCAAAATTTTCATGGAGAGAGGAAGCTGCCTGATTAGCCATGCACAAAATAGACAAGCAGAGAATTAACTGGAAAAGAAGTGGGATGCATTATTCATTTTTAGGTGGCATATCATCCTCAGACACTCAGTATTCTTTTAAGGTGGACCGTGGAATACATAATAAAGAAATTTGGAGCAGAGACTGGCTTATAGTAAAATCTACCATAATTTACTTAGCAAAATTAGTTTTACATATTTTTACAGCCATCAGTTAACACATATTAACAGCTTGTTGATCATTTATCTTATATGTGTTTTATGTATTCCATAAATGTCTGACCTATAATTCAGGAAATCTAGCAAAATTTAAATAATTGGCTGAAACAAAGGAATGAGCTTTCCAGGATGCAACAAGTTGTGCCATTTCAAATCATGCTCCCAATATTGGAATGTAGTGATAGTTAACAGTTATCACTTAGAATAATGTTGAAGCGGTACATGCAATATGCTCATGTATACACCAACACCTGAGAGCAAGTGGTCCAGTGTTTACTCACTGTGACAACTATGACTCTCTGTGATCTTCTCTGCCTCTATGCTGTGGCTTTGATGGTTGACAATGGCGTTCATTATCTCTGGTTCTCCAGACTTTCCAACAGTTGTGGAAAACTCTAATTTTTTTGTCTCAAAAAAGTGTAATTAGAATATGTAAAGTATATTCTTAGAATTCTAATTAGCATATATTTATACTTGGAACAATTACAAGGAATTAAAATATCAAATGCAGGAATTTGGGATGGGTTCGATGTTTAAAGGTAATATTTGAGAATTTGGGATTGGTTCAATGTTGAAAACTAATAATTGAGAATTTGGGATTGCTTCAATGCTTAAAGGTAATAATTGACATCACTCCCTTGCTAGTGGAAAGTGAGATTTTGGTGCTCAGTGGCTGCAGTTGTAAATCAATCATGTAATTATCGCTTGTAGCTGCCAGAACAAACTGCTTATGAAAGGAGAGGCCAGAAGACTTTCTATACAATAAAGTTGGAAGTATGCAGTCGAACACCTGATTGCCCAAGCAGGCTTGCATAAAGGCCTGTGGCCAAGGAACAGACGATGAAGCAGAGAGCTGATTCAACTTCCCTGTAAATGTCTTTTGTTTCATTTACTTTGAAGAGTAAAGGCTTTTAAAATTAAACCTTAATCTTGATACTGCAAGCGGTCAAATCACAATGGAAGTTACCTACACAGGCTTATATGCCTGTTACATATATATATATATATATATATATATATATATATATATATATATAATATTTTAATTAATTTTATATTAATACATACCATATAATCATTTACTACATTATTTATATAAATTGATATAAAATACAAAAGTATTTTGCCTTATTTTTGCCCAAATTATTCATGCTTCTTATCAGTACTTGCAATACACAATGATGACAATCAGCTTGAGAGACTGGTGCATGTATTTACTGTAACATGATCATTTTTACTCCACGTCCTCTTCTTCATCCCCTTGCTTCTTCCAGCATTTCCTTTCCCCCTTCACAAAGTCTATCTTCCTATTTTCTTTCATCTCTCCTTTATTTCGCTCTGTTTCTGTTTTATACTTTGTTTTTCTTGTATTGGACAAACCATGCAATATTTAATCTTCTGTGCCTGATTCATTTCTCTAAACACGACGGTTTCAAAGTGGATCTATTTTCTTAGAAATGACTCAAATTTATCTTTCTTTATGGCAGAATAGTACTCCAATGTGTAAATACACCACAACTTCTTTATCCATGTATCTTTTTGTGGGAACATTGGCTGCTTCCAAGATTTAGCAATTTTAACTTGTGTTACTATAGACATGATTATGCGTGCATCACTGTTTTATGTTAGCTTTAACTCTTTCAGCAAGATATGCAGAAGATGTACAGCGGGGGTATCTATTTCTTCCTTTTTGGTGAATCTCATTACTACATTAACACGAACAGTGGAGGAGGACACCTTTTTCTCCACAACCTCAGCAGTATTTGTTTTGTTTTAGATTCTTGATACCAATCATTCATAACAGAGATAAATATAACCTATGTGATGTATTGATTACCATTTCTCTTATGTTAAAGATGAACACGTTTTTCATGTATTTATTGGCCATTTGGACTTCTGAGAACTCTCTATTCATTTTTGTTGTCCATTTTGGAATTACGTATAATTTAGGGGGTGGATCTAGTATTTTCACATTTTTAGGGTGAAGAGACTGTATCTCACCAAAGGTCTCACTGGATCTGAACTCAGGATATCCTTAGCCCGGGATGTGTAGCCCAGGCTGGCCTTTAATACATGATATTCCTCCTGCCTCAGCATCCTAAAGTGCTGGGATAACAAGCATATGCCACCACAAATGATTAAGTGGGCCTTGTGCTCCCTAAGCAAGCATTCTAATTGCAGGGCTCTGCCACAGCCCTCAGTTTGTTTTATACTCTTGATATAACCTCTTCATGGAGAGTAGCTGGCAAAAATTGCTTCTCACTCAACTGGTTCTCTCTTCATTCTTTTGATTGTTTCTTTTGTGGGCAGAAGTCTTTTTAATTTGATACAATTTCATTTGTTTTTTCTTGGTGTTTTCTCATGTATATTAGGTGAATTATTGAGAAAGTTCTTGCCTAGGCTTACATCTCTAATGGTTTTGCCTATTTACCTTGCAGCTGGTTCAGTGTTTACATTTTATCATTTATGTCTTAGATCTATTTTGAGGTTCTTGGTCAGTGGAGAAACATGTGGATCCTGTTTCATTTTTCCACATGTGGGTAACCAGTTTTCCCAGAACCATTGGTTAAAAAGGATATCATCTCTTTAGTGTTTTCTTTTGTTTTTGATTTCTAGTTTCATTCCATTGTGATCTGAAAATATGCAGGAAATTATTTCAATTCTTTTGGACTTATTGAAACATTTCTTATATCAAGGATATAGTCTATTTTGGAAAAAATTCTCATATGCTGCTGAGAAAAATATATATTCTGTTGATGTTGGCTAGAGCACTCTATAAATATCTATTAATTCCATTTGTTCCATGGTATGGTTTAGCTCTGATATTTCTTTGTTGATTTATTGTCTAGTTGACCTGTCTATTTGTGAAAGTGGGGTGGTAAAATCCAATAATAGGATTGCATTATGGTCCCTTTGACCTTTCATAGATAGCTGTTTCTGTTCTATGAAATTGCATGCATCAACATTGGGTGCATATATGTTTATTGTGAGCTTTTCCTGTTGAATTGTTCCTTTTACCTGTAAATAGTGTCTGTGTTCATATCTTCTGCTCTCTTTTGGCTTGAAATCTGCTATGTCTGTAACTACTCCTAAACTATGTAAATATATTTGTAATATATATTTAGTAACTATCACAATGCCCAGTGCACACATTGACTGTCTGATGGGGAAGACCATGAGAAACCGTGTCAAGTGGAAATGTCTTTTCCCAGCAAACTCATGATCCAAAAGCTTTTCTTAATTTCTGGTCACATATTAGTGTAATCACTAAAGATTTGAGAGTTCATAGATAAGAATGCGCATTACATCTCCATTTAACATTTCTATTTAGCTTATGTAGGAAATAAGGACCTTGGAAGAAAACTATTGATTATTGTAAAACTAATTAAGTGGTGACTACAATTATAGTTCCTGTTCTAGGCGAAGTCCTTGTCCTGTATCAAGTAAACACAGCCCTGGAATTGTGGTAACTTCTTGGAATCTATTAGTAAAAAAACCTCCATAAGCAAGTTGATCTGACTTTGTAGAAAAAGAGAAGCTCTTTCACTGTGTTTCCAGAAGACTGTTTGAACTGTGTAATAAAGCAGGTTCCAGAGATTGTTATCATCTTTCTATCACACAGAACATCACTGCAGTATGTCAACTCTAAACGATGAAATTTGTATCTGGTCTTCAAATGGTAACATTTATATAATTGCTTAATTAAAGCACTTATATAACAGAATGTGTGTGTGTGTGTGTGTGTGTGTGTGTGTGTGTGTGTGTGTGTGCGAGAGAGAGAGAGAGAGAGAGAGAGAGAGAGAGAGAGAGACAGAGAGAGAGAGAGAAAGAAAGAGGCCCATAAACATTCAAACATGGATGCTGTTGGTAGCTCATGCTTGTTAGTGGTGTCTTAAAATTTTTATTTTATGTCACTTACCACTGAGGTGGAATTATAATAGATATTTTGCATTCTAAAAACAATATATTGCCATATATATATATATATATATATATATATATATATATATATATATAGCTGTATTTTTATTTAAAAATTATAATGTTGTGGGTTTACCTGTGGGCTATTTTGAGTCTGGGTTTGAGAACAACATAATGCTGTGCATGTTTAGGTCACTGTTAAAGTCTTTTATTTGAGCAATACCACCCAATAGGCCTAATGGTATTTAAAATTTCCTTTCCCTAGTAGTAAATTATGGATATTGGGACGGAACTTTAGGCAAGTCTTAATAAACTGTAGCACAATATACCCCTGTAATTATAAAACAACGTTATATTTTTCAGACAATAAAATATTTTTGAACAAGGCTTGTGGCCTGCTACTGAATATTGATATTTACTGAATTCATAAAAATAGAACACATGCAAGCTAAGTGGCTGTAGTCTAAGATAAATCTAAGCCATAAATTAGGGTATACATGGGGGCATCCAATCAAATGAAAAATACACACACACACACACACACACACACACGAATTCAATCTGGACATGAAGACAAGTTAGTTTCATGAAAAAGCTGCTCAATTTTCTATGACCCATGTTTCCGCAGCATGAATGTCTCTCCATCAACACATATTTTGACCCAAGTGAAGATTCTCTATGCCTTATAGAAGGAAACATGGCCAGGCACACAGATCGCTAGCTATGAATGATATGTTGACACATTAATGTGTATGCTTAGCATTGAAGTTTCACTCAGCAAGTTTCACTCTAAAGAACATTGTAAAAGGGAATTACGTCAAATGGGCAAAATGTGTGCCATGGACTTGATCGATCACCTGAGGTAAAAGAGGAATAGCTAAAAATATATCTAAATCAGTTTGTGGTAAAACAATTAGAGATGAAACAAATAAATGGAAAGATATTCTGTATTTATTGATTTGAATAATTAATATTGTTAATATATGCAGACTATCTAGAGTGATCTACATATTTTCTACCAAAATTGCAATGGTATTTTTCTCAGAAAAAAATCATAAAACTCATCTGAAACAACCAAAGACCCTGGATAGCTAAATAATTCTGAACGAAGTAACCAAGCCTGAGAACATCACAGTACTTATTTTTAAAATATATTACAAATCTATAATAATTATGACATTATGGTATTGGCATGAAGACATGGGAGAGAATAGAGCATCTGGAAATACACTCTGTGTTTATGATCGTTTGATCTTTAATTGAGATATTAGGAACACACGGTTGGGGAAACAGCAAGATCCTCAATAGATTGTGTTGGAAAATTGGATATATGAATGTAGAGTGCTGAAACTAAAACCTTTCTAATAACATGTACAAAAACAAAATCAAAACTAAGAACTTCAACGGAAGCCCTGAAACTATAAAGTTATTAGGAGGATACATAGAAATATTCTTGTTGGTGTGAGTGTGTGTAAAAGTTTCCTAGATATAACTCCTAAGGCATAAGCGAAAAAGAGTAGGCATCTAAGATCTCATTAACCACAAATCCTCTGCACAGTACAGGAAGCAAGCAATCAAGTGAAGAGATAAGCTGCACGCTAAAAGAAAATGTTTGCAAATCATATCATGTGTTATGGAGTTAATATCCAAAATATGTAGGGAAATACGAAAAAGTTCAATGGCAAAAAACAATTTAAGAAATGAGTAAAGGATCTGAATAACCGTTCTTCAAAAGAACATATGTAAATATCCAAAAGACGTATGTTAAAAATGTTCACTATCACTAGCAGCAGGCAAACCCAAGAAAATGCAAATTAAAGCCCCAATGAAATCTGTAATAAAAAATTGTTATAAAAATTGGTGATAACAGTTGTTACCAATTACGTAGAGAAAGGGAAACACTTGCTCACTAATGGTGGAAAGCAAAACATATAGTAATTGTGGAAAACATGCAAAATATATCAAAGAGATATTCAAATTGATATTCTGTTCTGAGAAACCCAGAACACAATTATTTCATGGAACATAATGTGGGCAATAATGGGAACTTGGGGTGGGTTGGGGGAGGGTCGAAAGGAGAGAGAGGAAGGATCTATAACTTTGCCATGATATGTATATGCACAAAATGCTCAAGATCAATGTGCAGTTTAAATTTTGCACTTATACATATCAATAAAATGAGAAAAGGAGATACTTTCACTCGCATGAACAGTGAAAAGATGGAGAAACCCTGTCTAATTAAGAATGAAGATATGGACCTGATAAATAATGTCATAAATGAAATAAGTCTGATATGGAAAGACAAATACCACAATATTTCAGTTATATGTGGACAATAAAATGCCAAATCCATGGGAACAGATGGGAGAATAATAGTGACAAGGAAATTGGAGGTAGTGGACATAGAGAAATACTTGGAAAAAGTTAAAATAGTGTCAATTAGAAGCAATAAATTCTAGGAATCTCTTCTACAAGGTGGTAATAGTAGTCCATAATGTATTATATGCTGGAAAAGTTCTAGTAAGTAGATCTTAAATGGTCTTGTCACACAAAATACTAAATATGCTAGGCATGCTAATGAACCTGAATCAATCATTTCATAATGTATGCACATAAAATGTTTCTTTGTATACTGTAAACACCTATAACTTTTTGTCAAGTATACCTTCATAAGGCTGGGAAGAATAATGACTTTTGGAGAAATACAGAAAGTTTGTTTAACTTGTCTTAAAAATAAAAATAAATAATAGATTAGAAAATAGTACAATTTCAGAGGAATTAGAAAATTGGCAAGGAGTTACATAATGTAACCTATCAGAATGACAAAAAAAGAAGATATCTGTATCGTAGGTAAATGTTCACACAAAGGCATCCTCTGTGAATGTGGGAGAACGACCAGCTTTAAACATTTTCGTGATTAAAATGATCATGGATGCAAGGATGGAGATTTATTCATGGAGTCTACAAACTTAAGTCGGTAGGGATTTTTCAGTAGCCACTGAAGTTTATTGCTAAACAGCTAGTAGCTAGAAGCCAGCAGTAGCACTGTATTATTACCAGGTCATAGGGAAACCAGCCACTGAAGGACATGTCAGCTGCATCAGACTTCTTCCATCAGGAGAGTAGTTGCTACTCCTCCTGACTGGAAAAGATTATTACTGCTTACACGTTTGTCCCATGTGACACCATCGGCACTTACCAAATGCATTAGTAACAACCTGAGATGAAATATTGTGCTTCAAGATGAAGTGTCCTCTGAATCTTGGACTAATATATGCTGCCGTTTTTCCCATAGTCAGAATATACAGGATCTGAAAATTAATGGGTATTTATTTGCGTTAATAACAGTCATAATATTGTTGCTTCCTGCCCCCAATACTTTAAGTTCAACTTATTAAAAAACTTACTGACAAAAAATACTATCAGGAAGAAAAGCTGCATTTAAATCGCCAACTTGATTGGTCAGGAAGCTCTAGAGGATTAGTAAGTCACATTTTTGGGTATGTCTGGTGGGTTATGGAGGCGTGGCCTGGCTGTCTACATCCGGTTCCTTACCCTTCCTCTTTGGCACTGTCCTCCTGCGCTGTTCTCAGGAACTCAGCAGCTCAGCTCTGCTTAGACCCTTTTGCCACGTGTTTCCTCCCAGCTCCAGAGACTGTGACCTGAATTCTCTGAAAGTATGAGCCAAATAAACTTCTCCTCCGAGTTCGTGTCAGGTTCCAGCAAAAACAAAGCTGACCGATACAGAAGACAATATTTTCCACTGAAGTGCAAGCTGAGGTTGATTATACACACACACACACACACACACACACACACACACACACACACACACACATATATATATATATATATATATATATATATATATATATATATATAGGCACTGAACTAGTAGGTGAAGTAGAGGATTACTGTTCTGATTTGAAGAATTGATCCTAATTATCCACAAGAGGCACAAGGAAGATGATCTTGAAATAAGTTTTCCTCAAGAAATTTCATAGGGTCACATTGTCTAGTATTAATACCACTCATTTTAGGTAGCAACGCCAATACGTCAGACACTTTATGACTTATACTTTGGATCACAATAGAAAATTAAGACTAGCAACAAAGCTGGGCATAGTGGCACATACCTATAAGTTTAGCAACTTTGGAGGCTGAGGCAGGTAGATCACAAATTCTGGGCTATTCTGAGCTACAAAGGGGGTTCAAGACCAGCACAGTCTACATAGTGAGATTCTGTCTCATAAGATCAAGGAAAACAAAGAAACTAAAGCGACCTCCAATGAATCAAAGTGCTCAGGTGTTATCTCCGGACACGAGAACCTTGAACGGAGCTATTAAGGAGGAAAGTAGGCCGTACTACCATTTGCAAAAATGGGAACTGTAAAGGGTGAATAGGTTTCTCCTGTTGCTGTTTATTCATTTGCATTAATGTATATATTTTTGTATAGCAACCATTTTATCCTTCCTACATTATTCATTATAAGGTATGTTAAAAATATGAACAGTCACTAATGATGCATATTTAATATTTAAGTTATGGGATATCAAAGAATGATTATGACTTAAAAATAATATTACCCAAAGATGAATACAAAAACATGTTTAATTTGCATGTTTACATTTGAAAAGAATTAAGGCATGTTTCCATTGACTGAAGATAGCCATATTATGCCATATGGATTCAGAATGCTGTTTTTATTAAACACTTTTAAAAAATTATGATACTGTTACCATGTGCATGTTAAACAAGCAGCAAGTGTCCTACCACTGAGCTGGATCCTAAGCCCTTTGTAATCTGGAAGTTTAAACATGGCTAAAGGGTAACTGGAAAGGCTAAATTGAAAATGTCCCAAAACAGAAATTTGAATGACAAGTCCCAAAATCCATTTTCCTATATTAACGGGAATTCTGGTTTATCTGTTAATGAGAGGCATGTGATTCAGAAAACAGAAAGGGGGAGGAGTCAGGAAAAGAAGGATACAAATATTTAAGAGAGTCTAGGCAGCCATATTGTACTCAGGATGCATAGAATGACTCCCGCTTTCCTGAATGAAACTTGGCTCATTAAATGAGAAAACAAAAATTCCTTTCACTGGGTAAGAATAAGATGCACTTTCTCATCAACTCTGCTCTATAATCTATAGACATTTGAGTTTGTGCTGCTGGACTACAGGATAATTTTTTTTTTTTGATAAGTGATAAAATGAATTTCGACTGGTCCCTTGCCCTCAACAGCTTTGAAATCAGAACATTTACATCAAAAGAAAATGAAAATTAAAGCACCATGACCTGAGAGTCCAATGAGGGTATGGAGGAGCTGTCCTCCAGATTCCAAAAACACCACTCAGAGGGCTCTTGCTTCAGGTCCTTTGCCTGCATCCTCTCCACTTCTGAGAAATAACCGTAGCTGGCAGGTGTCTCTGCGCTCTTCAGGTCTCAAGTTCAATGTCACTTCTTCCCAGACCCTATCTCTAAATTTCTTCCAGATCATTCTATTTCCTTGTCTTCACTGCAGTAATTTCTTTTTGAAATTGCTTCCTTATTTTCCTATATTTATGTACTAAATTCCTAGCTTCCTTATCATACTATATAAACTCCTGTTTTTGCAAGATCTAAGGTTGCTTTCTTGTGGACTGCTCATAATAATGCTTAGCAAATAATGAGTGTTCAATAAACAGGTGATAAATGAAGAAATGAATAAAAATTAGTGAAGGCAGTGGCAGTAAGACCTGAATGAAAATCTTAAAATGCATCATTGTTTGAGATATCAGTTAGTAATGTGAGGCAACAAGGTATTATTTGATTTTTATGTCTCTCATACAGTAAGAAAGTAAAACGATGCTATTGTAATATTCACTAAATATAATCTTTGCAGAAAGTGGAATAAAGAGCAGAAAAATGTCTTACCTTTTCTATGCACCATTCAATTACACTACATTTATTTTTCAGCTAATTGTAGCTATTGGCCTTTTTATAAAAGTCTCCATTAACATGAAAGAATTTTGTATGGTACTTATAAATAAAAAGTTCTTATGTATCACTAACAATATATCTGATGGAGCTATACATGGAATTATTTAACAATTACTGTTCTTCAGTGTTTTAGTTTTGCTTAATAAACAAAAAGACCAAGATAAAAGCATCAGTGTTTTGCTAATTTTGAGTTATCCTGTGAACACTATGAGAAGAACTGTGTCCTGATGGAAACTATATGATCAATGTGTTGACCTGTGTCTGGAAGTACATGAACCTTTTTCTACAGTGAAGAAAATTGAGAGTTCCATTATTTTCTTACTACATAGCTGTAGTAAAATACAAAGCAGTTTTTTTTTTTTTGCAAGTTGTACTTATTTCCAGTTTGACTCAAGGAAGAGAGACGTATCAACATTTGTAATACAAAATGCTAAAGCTTGTGTAGTCTGAAATACAGTGTTAAAGAATGACCATCTGAAATATTTACACCCAAAACAAATTTGCATATTCCTCTCAAACAGGGCTTATGTATGAATGGTGCACACCACTGCTTTAGTGTAATCAACTGGATACATTTGTGATTTAGAAAGAGAAATTTCTACTTATTTTCTATTCTATTGATGGATACTCCTAAGAAAATGCATCTGTATTTTAGTTGCCTTGAAATGGAGAACAGGAATATTCAAGATACGTTTCTATGCAATTATCGGATTCCTGTCTCTTTAAATCTGGACCTTTCTCCTTAATGTTTTGTGACAGTATTTCTACTACTTTCTGAAGTAGCACAAGCCGGACATTCTTTGTTGTATCAAGTCTTCCCTACTTAATAGCTGTGTCATCTTACGTAACAAGGCAACTGCGCGCTGATCCTCAATTTCCTCCTCTTCCAAAAGAGCGCAATCATATCCACGTCGCAGAGAGTCATGCCTTATGCACAAGGTAACACTTACAATGGCTGTCCTCACCGTGAACAATTATTAAATGCCATCGTCTCTAATCGTTACTGGGCTCGATATAAAGAAGCACATAGAATTCGCGTCCTCATACTTTCATTAGGTTTTCAAAGCCATTGACCTGGGTACAGCTGCTACAAGAAGAACCAACAGCAGAGGAGCTTATCGCTTGGCACTAAGGAACGTAGGATATGAGGTTAATGGAACACAAAGACTATCCTATTTATTTTTCTTAACTTGCTACAGGGTGTTGACACTCTGGTTGCCTGTGGGTAAACTTAATATCGTGATGAGCTCTCCTGAGAATCCCTCTGGAAACTGCTCTATGAAGTGGGAGGCGAGAAGCTGCCTAATACCTATGGCGGCTTCAAAATTGTCTGCAGAGGTCTGTTTGCTTGGAACCGTAAGACGGTTGTTACCTTGGCAACCACAGGCAGCACTAGAGTGGTTTTTGAGTGACTTTAGATTCTTTTGCAATTCCTTATGGGATGAATGATTTGTATGTCTAATCAATGAATGGCAAAGACATGTTACTTAATAAGATTAATGAAGCTCCCATAAAGCATTTGGTATGCTAAGCCCAATGGCATGACTTCCTTAGAAGTGTAGTTAACATTCCTTAAAATGTAGTTAACATCTCTGGAATGTAGACCCCAGGGAGGACCAAAACCCTTTTTAATACCAGGTGAAATTCCAGACTGGGGAAGGAATGTACGTTCAGTAGCTCTGTTACATAGTCTTAGAATTTGTCCTGAGCCCCACGAGGAAGGTGTTTTATTTCTCTTTTTTTTCTTGCTTTCTACTTCTTGGTAATCAGGATAACACTGGATTTCTGGACGTATTATCTTTAAACATATCCTGATCTTGTATTTTTACACAAATCTAGGCAAAATTTAAGAAAAAAGCGTTTGGATTTTTTCTTCAATTTGAAGAAATTCTCGAGTCTCCTTTGATTCTCTTAACATTCTTCAGTTTTTGCTCCCACAGTTAGTTTTATCTCCCATCCTCAGGCTCCTATGTGTTCCTCTCAATCAGGAGAAAGGCACAGAGCCCAGTTCTCATGCACACACACATGGACTCTGTTCATTTATCTCCCATTGAAATTCTTTCTTGATGTTGTTTTATTTATTGGTATGTGGCACATTCTCAAGCAGCTTAGCAGCTCAAAATAGGTGAAACAGATGATCTAAACAATCTGTGGAAGCCATGAATCCAGTACTGTATTAACTGGGTGACTCCATCTCAGAGCCTCTCAAGGTCACAGTCAAGCTGCCAGCTGGAGCTGTAGCACACAGATCTTAGCCAGGGCTGGACGATCCACCTGAGACTCACCTTTGCTGCTCTGGTGGACGTCATTTCCCCACTATGCTGCCTTCATTCTTCATAGGGTTGCTCTCTCAACATGGCAGGTGGCTTCCTCTGGAAATAGCCAGCAAGGGATATAGCCAGATCCCCTTTCTAACTTGATCTTAGATCTGATTTAGGATTATTTATAATTTTGTCAATCCACAAACCAAACCAAACTCAACATGAGGGAGAATAACAAAAAGTACAACACCTAAGAGGCAGGTCAGGAGGGACATGTGTGTATTTTCCCTCTTCATTTTGCCAGGAGGTGAAAACAATTACAGAGACTAGAAGACTTTCCCTAAGCCTCACTCCTGCAGCTGTGTGTGAATCCTCACACAGTAACAAATTAATGAGGGTTTTTTTTTTTTTTTGAGGACAGAATCACAGGAGTGGACTTAATACAACACAACATGTAAAATATATAATCCAGTTTTTTTTTTCTTTTGGCATTACTATTTTCATCTTGAAAATTGATGACATATTAGCATAGACATTGCTAGTACATCTTTTGGTTAACATCCAGAAAGATTTTTTTTTGTAAACCCCGATATGAGAACATTTATATACACTCCTCATTCCAGTTAGAAGAGAAGCCTTAGGTCTTCGCTGTTGATATGGTAGCTACTAGCCACATATGGCTCCCGAGTAAGAGAAAAGCAATAGTCTAAAGTGAAATTTTCTCCAAGTGTAAAACACACATCCGTCTTAAAGACAGTGGGAAAATGTAAAATGTCTCATTACTATTTCTATGCTGATTATATGTTGAAGCACTCTTTTAGGTATATTGTATGTTACATAAAGTCATCTTTTTGTATTAATTTAAAAAAACAACTGCTGGAAAAACTAACTTTCTTTATGTGACCTACATTTGCTATTTACTCTTTCTTTATGTGACCTACATTTGCTGTTCATTCTTATTTTGGTGAAAGAGACTAATAAGGATTGACTTAGAAGAAAAGCAATGTGGAAAACAAAAGAAAATATACATGGGTATTTTATAGTCTAAAGAAAATAGTGTGTGCGTATAGAAAATACTGAGTCCATCGTCCATGTGCCATCAGCACTAGTAATTTGATAAACATTGGCTGCTTTTTCACAAAGCACCTCAATGTTTTCTCAGTAATCTTCAAATAGCAAGGGAATCTTCATCCCAAGAATATAGAGGATAGAGGGAGTAGGCTTTAGTGTCCTTGAAAATACCCTGGAAAACAAGATGAATGCACACTCCTGGATAAACACCTCAGTTTACTTGGCATTCAAGGGGGATTCAAGGAAAGTGTTTGCATCTTTCCCCACAGTTGTGCCACCTATAGGCCCTGCCAAAACAACAGATATAAACAGCTGACAAAAAGCTTTCTTCTCTTCCTGCTTTCCTACTGGAAACTCCTAGTGTTGGGGCCCTCAGGGCCCGAGAGCCTCAGCATCGCTGACCTTGGCCGAGTTCCTTCCCAGGAAGAAGTGTTTATTGCTTGTAATTTGAGCCAGGTGTTATTGCTTGTGGTTTGAGCCAGGTGTTACTGCTTGTGGTTTGAGCCTGGTGTTTTTGCTAAAACATGGGACTGCTCCTTATGGCCTCTGATGAACAAGTCAAAAAGCTGGAAAACAGCTGGGGTATAAAAGGAGGGCCACTGCTGTGAGGCTGGAGGAGAGAGAAGCCTCAGTGGTGGGGTCTCAACAGGAGCGGTCTCATCGCCTCACCTCCCCTTAGGTGAGGGACTGGCGCCCACCAGAGTCCGGGACTAGTAGAAAGGCTGTAAGAAATAAAGCATCTTTTGCAGCGTCCTTTGCCTCTGCAAGAGCCCATGTATTTTTCAATCCGCGCTCCCCTACTCAAGTACCCGTTGACTGACTGAGCGGGCTCGGTCATCCTAGTATCATTTTCCAGATCAACTTCTTTCCCTTGATCCAATGTACAGAGGTTGGTGCTAGAGAAATCCAATCTATTAGAACATATATGTGTGAAAGCACATGCCTGTATGCAAGTGTATACATGCACAAGATGGAGGACTAGCCCTGCGTATTTCTTAGTAGTGTAAGTACTCATGGCTAATCTTACATAATGTTTTCTCATTTAAAAATACTTTCTGACTGCATCTGCCTTTGTTAGCTCTTTACCCGTTCTGTCCCCGGAAAGGTCCTAGCGCCTCCTCTCAAATTAGCATCCTCTGATTGGCTGTTCACAAAAGCCATGCAGTTGCCAAGTTGGACCAGAGTCTAGAAATATGGACTATATACCACAGCCTAAAACTTTTCCTTTTGACATTTGTTGAAAGGAAAATCAGTTTTCTTCCTCCGAGGACAGCGTGCAGATGACAGTTTACCTTCCAGGAGTCTCATTTTGTGACAAGTTGATAAGCACCCTATTTTTACCCTCCTATTTTCTTCATCATAAACAGGTTTCAATTTATAACCCACACATACAGTTTCCCCCAGAAGCAGGGCAGGAGGCATTCTGCCCTATTTTAGCTTAGCAAGGCAAGAACATTGAATATGACAAAGGGTCAGAGTTGCCTACCATATCCTTGCTGAGTGATGGCATCAACAAACTCAGAATGAGCTTGCATGGACACTATGACTCTCACACGAAAGTCACAGAATTGCAGTGTCCAGCTTCCATTAAAACAGCGATAGCGACAACAGCTCCATTTCTTATAGGTCAAGTGTTTTCTGGTTTTTGAAAAGTATTTCACAAATAACTTCTCCTTTGATTGTTTTCAACAACATAGTGAGGAGAGCAGGTTAGCCTGAACATAGCGCTGAATTATTTAGCACTACAATCTTAGCAACCTGTATGTACCTTTAAAATAGTTAATTTGTAAAATACAGTTTCATGACTTTAGGTACACATCCTAGCTTATTGTGAATAAAAATGTATATAAGAAACATCTGATGCATGAGCACTCGATATTTGCAACACAAATTTCAAGTGGGTGCTGAGTCTACTCAGATCTATTTATCACCCAGCTTACTCCAACCCAATCCTTCACTCTGTTTCTCCCTTCTTTCTATTCATAAATTATCCAGATACAACAGTCTTACTTAATTCTTCCCACTGGCCTACAGTTTGATTTTGAAAGCATTCTGGACAACAGATCTCTTTGGCAGGGCCCAAGAACTGTCCCTGGGTTACTGCTAATAGTTCGTGTCCTTTATGATGTGGTGTAGATTCCCAGGGCAAACTGAAAACTGATATGCAATTATTTTGTCACCATGTCATTGTCTTGCCTCCTTCTTTGAAAAAAAAAAACTATAATATTGATAAATAAAAGCAGAAACGTTTTAGGAAAGGAGCCCTGCTGGAAACAAAGATTCAGGATGGCAAGCGCTAAATAAAAGCTGAAACAAAGGATTGAGCAAAAGAACAACATAAAGACCTTGAAATGTCAAACGAGATGGAAATCAGTGCATCAGAAAATAATCATATTACAAACAAGGCAATTTCATGACATTTATCATAGAATCAAGATACCAATATTCCTACTGGAAGTAACTAATGGAATCTAGGCAGAGACAAAACTTGTTTTTGTTTCCTACAATATCAGCAGCTCCTACAACAATGACTGGCACATAGAGAATATGCTTATGTTTTTAAGCAAATGAATATCTAATTGATGAAATCAACTTGGAATCTAATCCATGATAGCCTCACTCCTATTCTGAAGCTGCTGATATCCTATGGTGTCTCAGAAAGGAAAGTATGGGGGTGCTTTAAGGAATGAAGTTTAAAAGTCTCTAAATTTTCTCAAGCCTCCTGTAATGAAACATAGGAAAATTCTGTTACATTTTGTGTTTCTCAGGAATAATATGGCCACGAGGCAGAATGGTAAGTTTTAAATTCAGGGAAAATAATCTGCCAGTTTAATCTGCCCAACGTTTAGCATAAATGTGCTCTCCATTAACAATATGGTGCAAGGGAGATGTTGGGGGTCACTGGAGGACGTGAGAACACCCTGCAATGTGTTTGCGCAAGATTAGCCCTTCATCGAAAAGATGTCTTCATTCTTGATATGAAGTTACATGGAGTTCCTGGCCTTAATGTGTGAGACTTTTCCAGTTTGTCAAGGCAAACGTGCCCAGGACTATTTTATGGGCTTGAAATCAAAGAGCAAGCTGTGGTAGGCTTGAAACCTTTGCTACGGCTGGTATTACTCCCTCTCTCTCCCTTTCCTGCTCTCTTCACTCACCTGTTTTCGCCTTGCTTAGTAAACAATACAAGCCACATGGCAAGATGTGATAATATTTCCCCAACCTCTCGCCTATGAATTTGGTTTTGGTTTCTAATGTCAAGAAGTTTCAAATATCTTAAAAAAAGAAAAACAAAACCTTTTTCCCTACTTACTACAGGCTTGGCTCAGAGCCATTTCCTCAAAGACCTGAATGAACCCAACCTCCATCTACTCCAGGGTGCTGCGCTCTGTCCTCCTCTCGCCCTGTCTCAGGGGCGGTCAGCAAGCGATGCCCCCGAGTAGGAGGCTTTGGCTGCACCTCACCTGGAGCGCCTTGCCTGTCTTCTCTGCTGCCCTGCCCTCCTGTTTCAGTCCACCATTTTTCCCATCATGTAATTCGTAGATATCAGAATACCTCTTTCCCAAGGTGGACCAGATGAACTAGGAATGGTGGTGTTTGGATTGCTACTAATATGTACAAGCTAAGGCGACTGTGATTTAAAGGGACCTGAGTGGATTAGGGAGTTCCTAATCAGGGAGATGAGGAGGAAAACTGCTCTGCAAATGCAGGAGGCTTACTTGCTTTGACCTATCTGCTACAGTTCAGTGATTCTTTTTTGCTTGCTTACCCCATAGATTAGGAACTCTCCTGCCTTTGTTTCATTGGGAGGGGAGCTCAGTCTCTCATCATCTGGTGCGTTAGTCTTCACTTCTATTGCTATCGACTTGAGTAGAGTCTTCTTTGTCTGTTTTACTCTGTCTGATGAAATTTTTCTTTACACTTAGAGTCTCTATAAGTCCAAGGCCATGGTCACTTTCCCATAATCATCCTCAATTACTTAGTCTCAATTGTAAATTAAAATAATAGGATACGTTTAACATTAAGGGTTACAAGTCGAACATTTCACAGGCTCTTGCATGAGCATCTGAAAATTCAAGATAAGGTTGTATTAGCTGGAGGGTCTATCACATCACTTATTTATACATGCTAAACTGCCAGATTACAAAATTTGAATCACAGGAAAACTAGAATGTCCGATCGTATTCTTATGGACTGTCTGTTTCCTCATTCGTTATAAAATAAATGCTGAATCCCTCACCAGTTTACAAACATGTATTAAATTTAGTATCAGTAATGCAATGCTGAATAGTGAAATATAGATACTAATACAAATGTCCTTTATTTCAAACTGAATATAATTTCATATCTAAAAACAATGACGCATCAGATGATTTAAACAGCTACTATTTACTCCAATAGTTCAATATTAAAAGGAGTAATTTTAACCTAAAAATATTCTATATTTTCATTATAGTTTAGCTAAAAAGTAACAAAACTATTAATACATTTACATTTTATACTTATATCAATTTAATAAATATGTGTGCAATTTTTGTTATATATAAAGAGTTAAATGATATATCAAGTTATGCTGACAATTCTGATTATGATGTAGCAGCTCATAGAAGACAAATATTTCAGCCAATCCATTGAGAAAAGCTAGGTAAAAAATTTCAAAATCTGATTGAAAAGGTCAGATGGCTGTGGAGAAAAATGTGGAAACAGAGACTGAGGAGAGAGGAACAAAGGTCACCTTCCCCCTCCAGCATATTTGCTGATTTTTGATCCTGAGAAAGTGAGAATCTGAGAAACAAGGCCACAGTCCAGAATTACAGCAGGTACATGGTTGTAGTTTAAAATCTAACATGTCCCCAAAGTCTCGTGTGCTTCTGAGATGATGGGATCATAGGGACACTTTTCTCATCAGGGAATTTATCCATTGATGATGAATTGCACTCTCAAGAAATGAAGGCTGATTGGAGGGATGGGTCACTGGAGGCGTCACTGGAACAGGGTATGTCCCTCCGCAGGTCGTCCTCGCTCTCTCTCTGCTTCCAGACTTCATGCCCTTTGGCCTTTAGAACCAGCTGGCCATACAAGAACTGAAACCTCTGAAGTGTGAGCCAAATTAATCCTCTTCTCTTTAAGTGTTGAACATTGGTTATTGTGTCTCGTTTCTGGAAGAGAACTTAAGCTGAGGAAGTTTTGGCAATTGCATGAGGCTCGTGGACAATTTTCATTTAGGACAACCAAGTGAGAGTTGGGCACAAACACCTCAGAGAACTCAGAGCAGGGAAGGACAGCGTTATGCTCTGGGTATTTCCATTTGAGAGATACACGGAATCCTTTACAT
Organism: Ctenodactylus gundi; assembly: GCA_004027205.1. Taxonomy (NCBI): domain Eukaryota; kingdom Metazoa; phylum Chordata; class Mammalia; order Rodentia; family Ctenodactylidae; genus Ctenodactylus; species Ctenodactylus gundi. Next base: position 149,442 of record PVKB01002619.1, on the reverse strand, counting down.
GAACATAGCAATGGGTTACGAAGCAAAACCAAGTTGCTGCCAGGGAGTGCAGAACTGTCAGAAATCTCAAATTGCTGAGGAAAAAGTAAGTGAAATTCAGGTCTTATCAAAAAGAAAAACCTAATAAAAATTCCAGACTCAATTTCAGAGTTACATTTTAGGAATGGAAGGACATTAAATACATGTAAGCTTTATGTACTCTGTGGATCCAACATAAATCAGATTGGTCTTGATTGGATTAAGGGGATTTGCCCCTGTCTCCAGCTGCTTTCTGATGGAAAGTTAACCATCGATTGAAGAAGAGAGCTTGGCCCAGAAACTATACTTTCTAATATGTCTTTTCTAATTCTCAGGCAAAAACTTGTAGTCACATTAAAATACTTGAAAGGGAGGAGAAAGACAGACAAGAAACAATTGTTATAGATTGAGTTGTGCTCTCCTCTCAGATTGTAACTTTTTAGAGATAAGCCTTCTAAGGAGGTAAGTAGGTTAACTGAGATTTTTAAAACCTTAGAGCTGTAATTCAATGATTACTTTCCTTATTAAGAGGAGACACAAAATTGCCACTCTTCACTCTGCTCCTGTCATGAGACGTCCCCATGCATGAAGAGAGCCTGTGCAGACATAACAAGGAAGTGGCTGTCTCTCTACAGGCCAGAAAGGGAGTCCTCTCTATCAACTAAACCAGCAGAGACAGTGACCTTGGACTCCCCAGGCCCCAGATCTGCAGGTGATACAGTGTGGCTGTTTAAGCCAATCACTCTGAGATGTTTTGTTTATTGTGTTATTGCAGCCTGAGCTTAGTCCCGATCATACAGAAACATAGTTGCAAATATTTCAGCTAACAGTTTGGATGGTTAGCTAGATGTTCATCAACCGATTACAGGAGACAGCTGTCATTATTTCTGGAGCTTTTTATCTGGCATCCTCCTCCCTGGTGTTACATCCCACAAATCCCACACATTTCAGCCTAGACAAATTCTGTTATTGTGCCCTAAATGTGATCGTGACTACTTTTTCTCCTTGAGTTTCATCTATTTGCATTGTATTCTAGGAACTGCTACCAGAAAAAAAAAATCTGGAAATTCAGTATGGGCAACCTCATTTTTTACCTTCTTTCAAGATTCAAAGCCCAGCATAAATTGTTGTCTCAATGTCTAAAAACATAAACACATACACACACACACACACACACACACACACACACATATTTTTGACATTTTTATTTACTTACCACAGAAATACAATTTTCCGATTAGTAATTTATGGTCAGAAGGTAAGTTTTCATTATTCATGTTGAGAACTTGTGTCAAAAAAGAGACAGTAATAAAAAACATGCGTCCATACATACGTTACATGTATGTGTATAAACACTTGTATGTACATATATATATATATGTATGTGCAAAATTTCTCAAGAATCTTGTTAACAGTAAAATATTAACAGAGATACGAAAAGAAAACAACAACATATCAACTGTTAATTGCTTCAATTCAGTATTATTTGGCAATTTCTTCCATTTCAATACAGCAAAAAAAAATCTAGGAATAATTCTAAGGAATGGCATGCAAGATATTAGTATGTAAAAATGTAAAGTAATTGTAACAAAATGATTTAAAGTATTTAATAAAATAGATGGATATTCTATTTCCATTCATTTTAAGATTCAGAATTTTAAAAATAATTATTCCTAAATTAACCTGTGATAATTATTCTGTAAGCGTATCAATTATATTCCTATCAATTTATTGATAGCTATAGGGAAGATTTTGAATGAAAATAGAATATTATTTTTCTGAACATTTAGTTGTATTATAAAAACCACAGTCAGGGAAGCTGTATAATATTTGACACAAAATAAGTATAGAATAAAATAAACAGAATAGAAAGGTTAGAAAAAGACACTCCATACACATCCTCCTGCAAACTTTAGAGTTTATCTCTAGGTTACTTACAGTACTTAATAGAACGTAAATATTATACTGAATTGTTTAGGGAATGATGACAAGTCAAATGCAAATTTTCCAGGATATTTTTGATCCATGCTTGGCTGAGTCGACAGTTATGATACTCATGAATAAGAAGGGCTGACTGTATTAAAGCTAGGTTCTTTAATGACTTCAAATAACAGAGCAAAGTATTTGGATTTCTGTAGACGCTGGGGAGCCATTTAGCATTTATGAGCAGGAAAAAGTTATGATCAAAATTATGCTCCAGAAAAATAAATCCATTGACCTCAAGATTATTGGAAGGAGAAGAGAATTGATGTAGCAAGAAAACATAAATGGATATTATGAAAATCTAATTCACTTTCATTTAGCAAATAGTTATTACAGGTCTACTGCCTGGCTGAGGCAAAAATTAGTGAACACTTACATTAGAGCACTCGAATGGGAGGGAGCTAAGTGGTGGACATGGCATGTTTACTAAGGAACAATTTAGAAAATTATTTATTGAATGCTTGCAATAAAAATTTGTGGCAGTGTACATGTTAAGAATACATATAGCTGTCACATGACAAAATCTTCACAAATATTGGCCAGTATATATGAGTTCACGTTTTCTACATACTAGGGAGACCTAACATACACAATGCTAATGACACTCCAGTTTCTTAACATTCTTTTCACATTCAGAATTATTTTTCACTTCTGTTGAAGTATAGTTGAGAACTGGAAGTTGTATGTACTCAATGTGGAGAATATTTATAAATAATATATGTGTATATCCACAGTTTGAAAAGATATGTATATTTAAGCTAATTAACATTACAACCCCTCACTTAGTTACTGTTTCTTTGAGTGTATAGTGAGAATACCTAAAATCTAATTTCTAATTCCTCAGAAATTATTTGTGTGATAACTAGAAGTTTGGATCCTTTAACATCTCCTCATTTCTTCTGTTAAACAACACCTAAAATTTCAAAATCTCCTCCCACAGCTTGGATCTATAGGCTTCCAGGCTCTCTCATTGTGCTTTATAATTACAAAATGTCTGACATATTTTCAACACAACTTCTCATTGAAGAAAAGTAGGAGTAATGATTGTGTCCAATGACTATGAAATTCTTATAACAAAAGATTTTTTTTTCTTTTAGAAACATTTATTATAATTTAAATCTAAACTGTTCTCCAAAGGTCTCTTAAGTTTAAAACTGTGGCTTTTGGAAGGTGATTGGTTCCTGGGGGCTCAATCAGTGGACTAATTCTCTGACGAGTTCCTGTCTGAATTGTGCTGTAAGAAAGTGGGGCCTGATTGGGAGTGGTCGCTGCAGGCATGACTTGGAAGTGCATGTTGCTGTCCCTGGTCCTTCTTTTCTGCTTACCATGAAGTGGACAGCTTTCCTCCTCCACGCTCTTCTACTGTGATTCTTCTGCTTTAGAACCAGCTGACTATGAAAGAGATCCTCTTAAACTGTGAGCCAGAATAAACCTCTCCTGTAAGTGATGCAGGTTTAATATTTTGCCAAGTGACTAAATCAAGCAAGACTTAAAACTCCTTGGACAAAGTGCAAAAAACAGAACCTTGGACATACCTGAGTTGGTATCAATCACTGAATGAACAGTTACACTTCAAAAAAAAAAATCCCGTTCTGATCCACAAATAGTGATACTTAACGGCAGTCAAAAATTACTAGGTAATATTAGTTGGCTCAAAGTGTTCACGGTACTGGCTACTTACAAGTTAGAAAATCTTTTTAAAACCTGATGCGGGAATTCAGATCTCTGTTCCTCATGTCCCCTTGTCAGGAACCTGTCAGCTGAGCTGTGTTCTCTTCAGAGCCTCTCACTGACAGTTACTGGATTATAAGCTCAATGCCAGCTGGAATGGACATTATGGAAGTGGAGGATGAGAGCAGGGTATACACGAAGCATACATTACCTTGGGCTGGACACGTGCCCCTCATAAAATCCACATCCCAAAATCATGATCCTGTTAACAAAGAGTAGAAAGAAGTTCAGATTGCTTTCCTAGACCTGGTAGAAGATAGGTTGGATGTGCAATGGTGCTTGCTTCTACATGACTTATATGACAGCTGCAAGAATGTTGTAGGTTATATTTTGATATAAATTTGAGAATTTTTAACTAATATGTGGAATATATTTTTCATTTGCTTGAGTATTTTAAATAAGATTAACCCTTCTTTTGTTATTCCAAAAACTATCTTCACCCACCTACAATTAAGAAGTTAAAGTGATCAGCAGAATCACTAAAGTAATAGAAAAAAGAGTCAAGTAATATAGGAAACCTGAAGTTACATTAAATGAGTCCTGTATTTCATGACAACCTAGTTGAAAATAGAATTGGTAAAGGATTTCTCACTCATTTAGCTGTAAGCAAATCCTTATATTTGAGAAATAAACTTCCAAGTTCCTAAAATAAGAAGGATATGAATATAAACTTTTCAGTTTTATATAAGAAATATTAATATCAGTAAGATAAATGTTATGCTCTTAAAGAAAATAGCTTCCTATAAGATGTTTTCAAGTGCAATTAATTTCATTCTCTTTCTCTCAGAGTTCATTGAGTGAATCTAACTTAATTTTTGTTTTTTTTCAGTCTCTAATAATCTTAAAAGTTTACTGTAGCCATTTCTTTGCTTGAAACTTTTCTAAAATTTCTTTAAGGCATTTTTCCTTTAGGTAAATTATATTTGTTTTATTTCCTACAATATTTCTGTTGTGTACATAGGTTAATCAATAAATATTTATGAAGTGAATATTTCGTTAAAACGATGAAATTTTTTCTCTCTTGTGATTCTAAATGATACATGAGTATTCTACAACATTCTAGTTTTTGTGATTTTACTTCTTTAAGAGTTTTATTATCAGAACCTTCAACCTCAAATGGTGTTTGTCCTTTTCCGCTCTGATATTTCAAGTTACCTAGCATGGTCTCTCTTATATTTTGGGTCAGTTCTTGGATAATTATTTTTCTTGAGGACAAAAGCATTACTGAGGAGAGTTAAAATACTATTACACAGGTACACTCTTTTCTGATTATTTAAATGCTAGGATAGTCTCAACGTAAAGAAATAAAAGATTAATATAGCTATAAGGCTATCCATCATAAGTATTAGATGACCCTAACAGCTTTATAATATGTTGGTCTGGGCAAATTAATAGTTTCATTCTAAAATCATTAATAGTGCTTGGGTGCTATGTTGATAGCTTAAGAAAAAGTTATATGCTTTGGAAACAAGCTGAAGAAGAAATTGCATTAGACATTCTGAAATTAAACTAGAGGAAGCTTTCAATCGTGTCCAATCAGACGCAGTCACTCTTTTGCACTGCGGAAGCTCACAAGGATATTTGCTACCAGGCCAAGAGTTGTTCCAAAACTCTCGAGATTTGAATTCCCTTAATTATTTGGAAAATAAACAACTTTAAGTCTTAGATTTTTGTATAGTTCTTTATGAAAAAGAATGCTTTTAAGTTGAAAAATGTCACTATTAGGTCGTTATCACCAACTGTTTTTGATTGTGGATAGGAATACGATTCAGAAGTGGAAGCAAGACTCTCTCCATGACGGTGAGTGTGCACTCCTTCACAGGCACAGCTGTGCTGAGAATGGGGAAAGGGCTTCAGTTTAAGTGAGTCAGCAGTTGGCTGAGAGTGTGACCAAGCTGCTGTTCCCAGAACAAAGAAAGCAGCAGGTTTTTAAATTAATTTTCTGGGATGTTCCAAAACCCAGCATTTCCCACTGGCCAGAGTCACAGTTCTGAAAGAGGCTCTTCTTGCGCTCAGACAACCTGTCTTGGGCTTGAGCAGCTAATAGACAATCATTTTGCTCAGGAACTTTGGAGTTAATTTTATAGCTGATTTCATCATCTTGCATTAAATGTCCTGGCTTTATGATATGGGCTGACAGATTTTAAGGCTATGAGCTGATGAAAAAGTGCAAGGGCGGGGTAAAAGAAACACATCCTCGCTCCAACAGGCAATAGGCCAAATTAATCTTATATTACATTCTTGGACAAGATACTTTCTAAATGATCAATATGTGCAGAGCTGAGTAGAACGTGACCCGAGGGTTAAGTCAACAAAGGAGTCAGACACAAGGGAAGACAGAGAAGCTACATGTCGTATCCATTTCAGTCTCCTATCAGATACCAGCAGGTCCACATAAAGAGTCAGTGATTTTAGAAAAAGTCTGGTTTGGGGGAGGTGACCTAGGCAGCTGGCCTCACAGCCAGACATCAGAGGTTTCATCTTGCACTAAAGGTAATGGGAGGCTAACGATGTATTGTCGAGTTCTGTGATCTCCAAAACTTGATTTCTAAGATGACTAAGTGGCAAGTGGAGCCAGAAGGCTTAGGGTTTTTTTTTTTTCCGTTGGTTACAATTTCTTATTTTATACAAATGTCCTACGTCAGTGGTTTCATCAAGGTCTCATTGTTGGTCTGTAGAAACATACCACGCTACAAAGAGTAATAGTTTACTGCTTCCAGACTCTCCCAATGGGGTGGTCCCTAACTGTTTCTCTTTGACTATGGACGAGTACAAGTATGATCCCTGAATGATGTGACCAAACACTTGGAAGTCTGATACATTCTTAAGTGTATTGTGTAATACTTTGAAGTGAATTTTTAAACCAGATTAAAAAAAAAAAACAAAGTGAGAAACAGATATGGCCAACAGAAAGGGAATAGATGAGTATTCTGAAAGTTTGAACCCAGGTATAAGTAGAGTAACAATGCTTTTTACATAACAGAAATATAAGGAAAAGAAAGTTTAGCCCACTTTAGAATTGACTCTCTGCAAGGGGACGTGGAATTCTTGTGGGGGAAATGTTTGAAATCTGAATTAAACAGGTGGTTACTTAACAAGTGGTACATCCGGGGCACCAGATCCTAAGTAAGGCGTTTAGTGAAAAGCAATAACCCAGGGGGAGTTTGTGGCGGCAAGGGCAATCTGGGTCAGTTCACTTCCTCCTGCTTTGGCTGAGCTTGGTCTTGCTTTACTTTTCACCTCCCACTCATTTCCTGTCTTTACTTGCCTCCAGACCTTTGACTTTATGTTCCTTTTTCAATCGTGAACTTATATCCCTGAACCTAACCGCCAATTTAACATTTTTGGCCTCCCAGACCTTGTGTTCCCGTTATGCTCCCCGTGAGTGTCTGATCCAGCCTACCTGTGGGGAACCTGAGCAGCTAATATCTATCTTTTACTCTTTAGGATGAAGAAAGCACGGTATTTAATAATGTCTTTACAGGGAGACCATATTTATTCCCAAACAGTATTTTATTGGGGCTATAAATGATGCAATTAATCATGGTCAAACTTTTATGATATGCAAATGTATACACCTAAAATGAAGAGATTAGTTACAACACCAGCTATAAATCAGGTTTTCTTTGACATATTTCAAAATGCACCAAGGGGATGGAAAGTGCCTTTAAAATAATAAAAATTATGTTTGTCTACATGCACACTAAATACATAAATAAATGCTATGTATCAGGCATGCAGCAACTATTCTAACTTCATACAGTAGATATTACAGTAGTAAAGGCATCTGAAAAACTAAACTTCTGAGTGTTTCCTACTCTCAAAATGGTGACTAAAGGATTAGCAATTAAGTTGCTATTGCTTGAATTTATATGTTTCACATTTATGAAGCATTACTCAAATTTGTTTTTTTTTTTTAACATGATTTTGGCCTCTGTAAATATACTTCAGCTGAATCCTACAAGAGGCAATAGGATTTTGGTGAAAATTTTGATTATTTGTAAATGGCACCCAGTGGTGTTCAGACTGGCTCTACAATTGGCAAAGATCTTAGCCAGGGCCGGTGCCTCAGGCCTGTAATCCTAGTCCTCTGGGAGGCTGAGCAAGCAAGTTTGATCCCATCCTGGATGATTTAGTAACATGCTAATATCATGCCCTAAAATCAAAAATCAAAAGTGGGCTGTGGATATAGCTCAATGTGAAGGCCTTGGGCTTGGTTCCTACTGAAAAAAAAAAAAAAAGAAAAGAAATCATACAAACAACCCTAAGCCCCCCTAGCAAGGAACACCTTTAAATGTCACTTGAACACACTGTCTGTTCATATGGAATTTTTCTTTAACTATTTTTCATTGAGAAATCCCTGCTCACTGCTCAGAACCTGGAAGCTAAGGTGAGCAATCCTCGGAATACTCTGCAGCATTTATTTATTCATTTGTTTGCTTCTTTTGAGGTGTGGCCTTGCTGTGAAGTCCAGGCTGCCAATAGTTCATAGCAATTCTCCTGCTTCAGCCTCCCAAATGCTGGGATTATAAGCATGTGTCACCACATGTACTTTATGTGGTGTTGGGGAATTAAACCCAGGGCCTTGTGTTTGTTAGGCAAGTGCTTTAACGGATGAGGATGTGCTCTTTGAGTGTCTTTCATCTTGAAATGTCTGATTATTTTTTGGAAGCTGTCAGCTAAGATTTCTGAAACACTGGGCAGCAGCACTTACTAGGAAGACAAGCGCTTCTCAAATTTAAGCTGACTCCATAGTGAGAATCTGTGACTGGCCTGGCTTCCAGGCATGTGCTGTAATGACCTGACACTGGGAGCCACGGATTTGCATGATTAATGATTCCCGGGTGATGCTAACCCAGAAACTGCACTTTCAAAATCACTAAATCATGAAAAGTTAATGAAATATAAAAAGAAAGCAGTGTCTGTGTTCTCATAAGTCTATTGATTAGACTCTTGCAGTTGGTTGGCATCTGGTCAGACTGGTGTTAAATCGTTTATTTGCATTATTAAAATAAATAATTTATGTTCCCATCACTAGTCTGTTCCCTGAAACCAGGTTTAAATATCCAGCTGCCCCTTTATAATATGACCTTAAACTGAAACTATCTAAAATTAAACTTGGTTTCTGCCTCCCCTCTGCTTCAAGATTGAATACTGCTCTGATACTGCCCAGCGAGTCGGCAAAACAAGTAAAAAATGATCAAGCGTTTTCAAAGTACCATATTCAAAGATCAGGCTTTTTATGTATAAGTAACAAAAAAGGAAAAGAAGGTAAAAACTCAGTAATATTTACAAAAATATAAAAATATACCAGGCAGCGAAGGAAACCTAACAATGCTCAGCACATAAGCAGAATTACCAGGCTTAGAGATTGCAGAAAAATGAATTAATAATGTAAATAATCAGTGAAGACCAAGCCATGGTAGATGCAAGTATTACAATTAGTTGACAAGGACTTAAAATAGTAACTGTATTCTGTGTGTTTAAAAAGTTAAGTAGAAATAGAATATATTTTAAAAACTCATTCAAGCTTTTAGAAATGAATCTCCAAGGTGTGGGAAGCAAACTTTTAAAATAACAGATTACGTATGATAAAAGAAAAACTAACTCGAAGAGCCAGCCACAGAAATAAGTAGCAGTGAAATGCAGAAAGAGTCTAAAGAAAAACATTAAATGATCGGTGAGCTGTTGTGCAATGTCACCAACCTAATATACATGCAATGAAGTTCTCCCTGTGGCAAAGAAAAGGTGTTCCGAAATGCATTAAAATAAGGTGCTTCCCAGAATTCTAACAAGACCCAAGGCTTCCCAGCCGTTGATGTGTTCACTCTGCAGTTCCCAGAACGTGAATATGGTGAATATTTTGATCAGGTGATGTGGTATAATACATCTAAATTTAAAATAGAGAGCTTGCTTGGGTTGGCCTAAGCTAATCACATGAGGCCTTGAAAAGATTATAGTTTTCTCTATGTGGTTGCAAAAGAGAAATTCAAGAAAAGATTCTGCACATCATTATCGTTTTGAAGATGGAAGAGGCTGTGTGGCAGGGAATGCAGGTGACAGCGAGGAGCCAAAAGCACCGTCTGGCCTATAGACAGCAAAGAAGTGGAAATGCATTTCTAAAACCAAAAGAAGCTGCATTCTGGAAGCACACACACCCACACCCACCCACACCCACACCCACACCCACACCCACACCCAAGCCCCCCCAAAACACACATGAAGAATTTTAGAAAATGGAGTTGTTGTTTATAAGACCCCTGAAAAAGCGAGAACATCAGACCAATAACATAAACAGATAACCTCATCATACCTTTTTAGATTTCGGATGTACAGAAGTGTGAACTAATAAATGAATGCTGTTTAACTCATATTTATGAAGTACAATACAAAATGAATATTAAAAAATGATGTTCAAAATATTTTTATATTTGGAAAATCTACCAACTAAAAGACACAAGTAGCTAAGCAAATCTCATGTTAGAGATGCGAAGAAAATGGCACTAAAGCACGTCATAGTAAGGTTGTTAAAATCTGCAATCCAAACATAAAAATTAAATATTAAATCCATCCATAGGAAAGACCTACTCCTAATATGAATTTATCAAATACATATGAAGTATCTAATAAATACCAGGATTGGTGTATACTTATTTTTTTAGTCCATTAAACTTCACCTATTTTCTGCTTGCAGAAGATAGTTTAACTGAAGAGTCTGACAATCTCTTCATTTGAACCTCTTGTAGATGCATTGAAGGAAATATGATTGATTTTTCCCATTTTGTTGGTATACATATGCAATACACAGTGGTTCCATTAAGCTTGAGAATTCTGCCCCTTCCTCCTCCCCTCGACTCCCACATTAAACCTAGTTTATTCTGTAAATTGCCTATGTCCTCTGTTTCTCATTATAGAGAAAACCATGTGATATTTAACCTTTTGAGTCTGACTCACTTCAATAAGCATAGTGATCTCAAATGCATCTATATACCTTTCATATAAAAACATAACATTAAAGATGTTTGAACATACACAGTACGTATTTTAATAAAAGGTAAATTGTATAATTTCCATTTAAGACAGAATGCTTCTTCTTCATCCTTCTCTTCCTTCTCTTTCTCTTCCTAAATTTGAAGGAAATGTGATGCTTCGAGTAAAGAATCAGCAGAGAAAGGAAGGGTATAATTCGTCTATGCTTCACTGTACCGACACGTGACCTGTTGGGATTTAGCCAGAGTGAATCAATGGACAAAAGGAGAGCATGAGACATAGGCCAAGCCGGGAGGGAGAAAGGAATAGCCACCAAAGTAATTCTATCATTGATGCTCTGTGATCCTGAGGATCAGAGCGGCAGGGAGTTGGAACTGGACTGATATCCCCCGTGTATTGACTTTATGTTTTGGCTCAAAACATGAGAACTATTTCCACCCTTCAAGGGAATGGAGAAATGTCAGACAATTATGTTGGAGTTGATAACATAGCTCCCACTGTACAATAAGAAGCATGACACTAAAAAAAAAAAAAAGACAGGAATGTAGGCCAATGAAGATACAGAAACAAACCCAGGCACCCACAGCCATCTGATTTTTGACAAAGGGGACAAAAACATATGCTTAAAAAAAAGACAGTCAGCTTAACAGATGACTGGGAAACCTGGAGATCAACATGCAGAAAATTGAAACTAGATTCCCATTTTTCACCCTGTACTAAAATCAGATCAAAATGAATCACAGGCCTAGATATAAAATCAAAAATATTGAAATTGCTGAAAGACAACAAAAGGGAAGCATTTCAAGCTGTAGCTACAGGCCAGCATTTCTTAAATCAGACTCCTCAAACACAGAAAGTAGCCTCAAGAATCAACAGATGGAACTACATCAAGGTCCACAGCTAAAGTTCTAATGGTCAAGAATATACAAAAAGAGTTCAGCATCTCAGGCTATCAGAGAAATACAAATTGAAACATTGAGATTTCATCTCACTTCAACAAGAATAGCTGTCGTCTAGAATACAAAAAAACAATGAATTCTGGGAAGGATGTTGAATGTGGGAATGTAAACTCATACAGCCACAGCGGTATATAAACTAACATAGCTGAGATGCCCATCCAAAAAAAAAAAAAAAAAAAATGGAATCCTGTCATTTCCAAAAAAATGGATGGGGCTAAAATATATCACCTTAAATGAAATTATCCAGACCCTTAAAGTTAATTATTGCATCATAACTCTTATATGAGAAACCTGAAACTACACACATTAATAGTGAAAATAAAGAATAAATAAAGAGTTAAAGGAGAGAGCATAGGAAGTCAGAATGCGGATGTCTGGGGATGAGGACAGGCAAACAGGAAGGGAGAGGGGTGAGAGGCAGCTCCGGAAAAAGAAAATGACATCAATCCAGGTTATCTTGAGTGTCTGTTTCAAGGTTCCCCAAATGTATCCCAGTACCATGTAACACTGACACACATGAAGAGAAAAAGAAAGAGGGTCAAGAGGAGAAGGAGGAGGAGATGAAGCGGCAGCAGCCCACTCTGTTGTGACCCATTCTGGAGACCAAGTTCAGTGTAGACAAACATCATGGCTCCAGCAGACTCGGAGTTCCCTTCCTTTCACACACGCTGCAAGAATATTGTAACAAAACAAATCGCCACCTTCGTTCACTTTGGGGTGGAAATTTTCTATGTTGATCTGCATTTGCTAAATAATCTATCACAGAAAGGCTGGTCCTGGCTTTGTGAATGGAGTCCTTATGCCTCCGAGTGTAATGACCACCAGAGAGGGATAATATGGGACAGAAGGAGAATCTCTTTTCATCAGTTATTATTTTAGATTTTTTTCTTTGTGAAAAGGAATAAGAATAAGATAAAAATACTGAGAAGAGTCACTGACTCAATATTTCTAAAACTTAGCTTTTTATCATAATTCAAGGGAATGACATATCAACTTGTCATTTTTGAGGGAAACCGAGAGAACAGAGGCTGTAAATAAAACTGAGAAAACTAACAGCTTGGTCATCTACTAGCTGCGAGAGGGAACGTTTAAATTCCAAATTACTTTTAAAGTCATTGAACACTCCAAATACAATGAAGTGAATCTTTACATTGTTAAAGAGAGTAACAGGTGTTATCTTCACATTTAACGAAAAATATTTATCTGCTGTTATAACATAACCTTGTTTTTCTAAACTTTTGTTATTATTACTACTGTCTCTCTAGTTAAGTTTGCTAGGTTGCACTTAAAAGCTTTTACAAGACATTTTTGCATTGTTAAAGTTCATTCTTCAACAGATGTTATTTTTGTGGAATTCTCCATAAGATACAGCTGAAGAACAACAGTAAGTCCATGGAAATCTACACCAAAATGAAAAAAAGGTAGTTTTTTTTTTTTTGACTCTAGCTGACCATGGCAAATGAAAATCTGTAACCACGGAAAAGTATGTCTAATTAGTGCAGTTTTGGGCTCTGAGAGGAACCGCATGGTGACTGCCTTTGTCATGGATGATCATATTTTTTCTGGATTTTTCAAAGGAGATGAGTTTTTTGAAACTATAGGCAACAAGGTCATGAGAAGTATTCAAAACTTATAATAAGAAACTCGTATTATTTTGGTTTAAAATTCACCACAAATGTTTTTTCCTATTTTTTAATTTTTTAATTTTTCATTAATCTATTAATTAAATTTAAATTTTTTTGTGTGATGGGCCCTTCACATTAGGCTATGTCCCAGTCCTTTTCCCCCACTATTTTTATTAATATACAAATGTAATACATAGAATTTACAATGAATTTCGGTGTTTCGTACATCTATGTATCACATTGACTTTACAATCTCTTCCCATCTTCTACCCTCCCATCCCCTCCCTGTCCCTTCCCCCGACTCCAGCTATCACTTCATATGGTTCCAAAGAATGTCTGTGTTCTGGGTTTTCCAAGTCCGAGAAACCATACAGTGTTTAACATTAATCTTCTGCACCTAAGTCATTCACTTAAGTCACCACTCTACCTCAGCTTCCTATTCCTCTAATGGATTTGCAGTAGTTAAATCTTGATATCTAGTCTCTGAATTCAACCACAACTTTCTTAATTTTGGGGTAAAAAAAACCACAAGAAATGCCTCCTTAATTTCACCTCCTAATCTCATAACTGGCTGTAACTTTTACTGTCTAGACTCAAAAGAGAAAAGTAGGAATCATGGAAGAAAGCGAGAGAGCCACCGAAAGTTAATTCAGCTTCCTTGGAATATCTATTTTCATAATAAGAAGGCCCTTTCCCATCTTTCATTTAGGTAGATATTATAGATTAAAATATAAAACTAAGTTTGTTCTTATTGGTTATGTTATGAAAAATTATCTAAAGTTACCTTAATCTTGAGCATAGATAAAAGGATATAATTATCTTCTGAAGCACTGCAAAGATAACCTAGAAAATGGTACAGCATATAAACACATTATAGTTAAAATTAGTACAAATAGTAATTTAGTTACAAATACTATTTGTAGACTATGACAAGGCCCCATGCCATATCTTTCAGCATACCTCTGACAAAAGGAAGCTTACAGCTCAAAAGGAAGGTTTGAACATGCACACAAACTTTAACAGGCAGAAAATAATTCTTTGAGATGCTCAAAGATGTTGAGACAGGCGCTCCTAAGTTCAAGTGCAAGCCACAAAGTCCACAGATGAACTTTGCGAACTCAGCAGAGTTTTCCCTGGAGATGACGATGTCAGAAGGCCTCAGATGGGAGAAGAAAATGAACCAAGGCAACAATCATGAAGTATTAGAACCCTAAAAAATGGGAAATCACCACAGAAATGTGGCATATACCTGTTAGGACCCTAAATAGGAGACTCATTAACATATAGTTGACCTACCACCACCTTGTGTGTATGACTGAGTGTTCATTTTGAATTGTTCAAATGAAGGATGATATGTAAGTGAATAAGAACTATTTTGTAGCATAAAAGCGAATAACACACACTTTGTAGTTGGAAGTCATTTTTCAAAGCGACTACACCTTTTTAACAACTAATTAAAAAGTATTAATATCATGGGAAGCTTCTTCCTGTCTTAGTTACTTTCTCATTGCTATCATTAAGTGCCCAACATCCTGAATTCTAGAGAGGAAAGGTTCATTTTATCTCACAGTTTCAGAAGCTCACAGTCCCTTCAGAGGTGGCTGGCAATGGCAGAAGCACATGGTGGAGGTGGAGGTAGAGACAGTTCCTCACAGCATTGCAAACAGGAAGCCAAGGGGGGAGCGAGGGTGGAACTACTTTATACTTTTCCAGTTCCTTTCCCAATCTGTCCCATCCAGGTCGAGGCTCAGTGTTCTGCCCCTTCTATGTTAAACGCCAGGCATCTGTGCCTTCTAGCCAGTCCCACTTCCTAAGAGCACACGTTCCAGAATTATCTCATCACATTCAACAGCATGTGGTCTTCGGGTTCCATTCCAGATCCAAACCACAGCACTGCCCTTACCTCTGT
Organism: Ctenodactylus gundi; assembly: GCA_004027205.1. Taxonomy (NCBI): domain Eukaryota; kingdom Metazoa; phylum Chordata; class Mammalia; order Rodentia; family Ctenodactylidae; genus Ctenodactylus; species Ctenodactylus gundi. Next base: position 134,227 of record PVKB01002619.1, on the reverse strand, counting down.
AGTTTGCTTCAGTTATTGAAAACTGTTATTCGTATCATCACTGTATCAATTTTTCTTTGTTTAAAGCTTATAATTTAAAGGGTAAAGAATCTTTTTTCTGCCAAGGGTCATTTTGTTATTTATGGTATCATTTTCAAGCCATAAAAATTGTCAATTTAAAAACTGGCTTGCTATACTTGGTAAACAATCAGCTCACCCATATTGTGATAGTTTCCTCTGCCAGGACAGGTACTCTTCACCTCATGAGATAATATAGTAGATATACCTGTATTTGGCTAGTTTTACCCAAGTTTCTCTTTGTTCTCTGTAGCCATAGTTTTTTTTTTTTATTGTTGGATAGCACTCAATTTGAGGAATTGTGGGGATGATCAGTTGTTAATATACAGTTGAGCGTTTTCTTTTTTGTCATTGTAACTGTCCAACCAAATAAATGACCAAAAACCAACTTACCTTCAACATGAGTATATAAATGCAGTCATTGATAAATAAATATATAATCACTTACCTGTAAGTATGCAAGCACTATATGCAAGTGCGAATATTACTCAGAAATTGTGCCCATTAGATATGAGTACCAAACCCAGAATGAGTACTTCTCAGGGCTTAGGAATAGCTCAGTTCTACAGCATTTGCCTCAAGTCGTGTAGGAGTCCCTAGGGACAATCACCAACACAGGAGAAGAAGAAGAAGAGAGAAAAAGATGGAATAAGGACTTATTCTGAAGGGTTCTCTTCTTAATTCTTTCTTCTTACTCTTTTCTAGTTTGTTTCAAACATTGATATACTTTGATCTTTCTTTGATTTCGGTACTATTATCTCTGACTAGAAGGATTCTTAGATATTTTTGTAACTGTGCACTAGAACAGGGATTATTTTCTGAACTACAAAATACTGAGTATCTATACAATGTATAAATGTATATTTATACATATAAAGTACGTATATATATCCACACAAGCACGCACACACACAGACACACATGCAAGTTATACACACACACACACACACACACACACACACACACACACACACATATATATATATATATATATATATATATATATATATATATATATATAAACAAGTGCTTTTTTTCCCCCAGTTCTAGAATAACAGTTGAAACTCCTCTCATTCTCTCTGATGGAAGAAGTGTTACACTCCTCGGGGGGAAGCTTAGTGTTTTGAAGAGGAACAGCTAACTTCCAGGCCTGTGGTATAGAAGGTTTCTCACTCAGGAAACTTACAGGAATTCTCCTTCTATCGTCCTCTGTAGGATTTTCCATCCGCGGATCTGTGACTCTCACTGCGTCTTGTGCTGTTAATGTCTGTCTGAGGGAAGAAGCATTTCTAAGGATCACAAGCCAAGCTTCCCACCTCAGTTTTCCATCTTGGTCATTGCCTCCTTCCGTCCCTGAGATCTGCTTCTCTATACTTTTGAGGGGAATTAAAAAGACGGAGCATGAACATGGGGAAGGGGGAGGGTGGTGCTGTCCCAATGCACTGCATGGCGTTCAGAGATGTAGTAAGGGGATGAAAGGCTGCTGGGCTAGCTGCCCGGAGGAGCTCCAAACACTATGCGCCTGAAGACTGATATTATTTAAGGTATTTTTCAATTCTGGGGATCAAAAAAGCTAAAGACTGGCAGAGTGAGAAACTTTCTCCTTTTACTCAGTCTAGCTTTGTACAACTATGAGTTTCGGGGAAGCTGTGAAGTTCATTTTATTTCATATATCTTAGCTGAAGTTCCACTGTGGCTAGCCATATTCAGTGGGTCCCGTGTGTACTATGTTAATAATATGCACGAATACTTTGGGTGGGTCTTGCTGCTGGTTTGAATTTAAGCATTAACAATATTTCTATAAGATATGAAGGTAGGACAGTTATCTTAAAGGGAATAGTGGTGTAATATTCAAGATATGTATCACAGGTTTTTTGATAAATATTTACTGTTATTCAGAAAATCACTTTAGTTGTTTAGAAAATCACTTTAATCAGAAAATTATTTTTTTGTGAATAAAGTATCTCTCATTATAATACTTACAATACCAATACTACAGGGGATATTTTTGATCAATTCCAAATAATGCAGACAAGTTTGAGATTTATATTATCAGTAAAAATAATAGCAAAATTTTATTTACTATCAAGTACTGAGGCAGTTACATTAATTCTAAAAATGTGGATTGAGTGTTCTCTATCTAACATTCATCAGGTCTTGGGAATTAAAAGCCAAATATGAATTGTGCTATATTTGTGATAAAACTTAGGGGATGCAGTCAGAAATAAGATAGCGATCATAATGAGGGATATTTTGTGACGAGTCTGCCCAGCTGCTAATGGAAGTCAGAAAACAAGGCTTCACTTTTCTGGATATTAAATAGAACTTTAATATGCAAAGCTTCCCAAAGCCTGAGTTGGGCGGCTTTTGTGAACAGGATGAGCTTTATGAAGCAGAGGCTGGGAGATAAAGGTAGTCCACAGGCAAACTTTATCCCACTAATTTTAAGAAACAGTCCTGAAAATTAAACCACATTAACTGTACTTCACAGGAGAAATGGTGGATCATGGAGCAGATTTCTAGCTCAATCCACTCTTGCAAATCCTACTCACTCCCCTCTCTGTTAAAATTGCTTGGATCTCGATGGGATATTGGATTGCAGGTTACTTATTTTCGTGCTATAATTTTTCTTACAAAATACTGCACCATTACAAAGCATTTTCTCATAGCTGCTGTAGTTCAACACATAACAGTCTCTGAAAAAGAGGGTACATACGTTAACCTTTATTTACGCAGAAGAAGTCAGGCGTAGATTGATGAGAACTGGTCCAGTCACCAAAGGATTGGTACAGTAAAATTTAAAGCATTTTGTTCTGACTTTATTTTTATATGATATTTCTCAGTATCGGACTTTCTGAGATGAAATGGAAATCATATCCAGTCTAACATGCCTTTTTTCAACTTTTCTTTTTTAAAAAATAAAATTAATAAATTATTAATTAAAGAAAAAGAAAAGCAAGGCTTGCCCTGGGTTGATTCAATGAAGGAGAGTGACTATGTCACACTGGAAGAGGGCACAGTGTGTGGAAAGGCGTCAGCATCCTCAGAGGGCACCCAGCTGATGTTCACAGAGACTTTCACTCTCCCAGCCAGGCCCTGTGGCTCAGGCCTGTAATCCCAGCACTTTGGGAGGAAGAAGCTGGAGGATTGCAAGCTCTAGGCCAGCCAGGGCAGCTTAGCAACTTATTGAGACCCTGGCTCAAACAAGCAATGGAAGGAGGCTGGGGAAGTACTTCAGAGTGAAGGCCTTGTGTTCAGGCTTCAGAGCTATTTAAAAACACGAGTTTCACGCCTGTATTCACTCCTCTATTTTAAGACACAACGTTTTCAAGCACTTTGTGGATCACCTCCTTCAAAACAAGCTGAAGGGAATATACTTCTACGTCTCCGGTAACACAAATGCTTGTTTGAGACCTTTCCCAGTATAGTAACTTATTAGTGTCTCTACCAGATTAGGTAGGATTTGGTGAGTTAATTGAAACTGAAGGAAACAAAAGAAAGGCCACAGGAACACAAATTTAAAGGAGAAATGAAATGCTTTTAAAGGACATGTAGGCAACCTGCCAAATTTGATAGGCAGGACCACATTAGACACATAATTCTACACATTTTTCAGTCTTGTCAGCTATATCTGAGAAGTTATGCAGAATACTATAGTGTCGACTCAATCACCGATATATTGAGATGAGCAGTTATCAGAGAGAGCTAATGAGTTGATCCAAGCGATATTTAAACACCACAGCTAAATCAGTTTAGATGAGGTTGTAATTCTCATTTTCATCATGGATTTTATTTTCCTCTGTCAAAGATGTAATAATCCTGAATAGACTCTAAATGATTTAAGGCTTTATGATAGTTTCACTCTTCATATCTCATTAATTACTTAACATTATAATGATAGCCAACCCCATAAATGAAAATACAAAAAAGGCTGAAATGATGGACTATAAACCTTGCTTTTTGCTGAGATAAATTTGAAGAGAGCACAATATTTAAGATGCTTTAATATTTAAGAACCAAGGAAAAGATAATTTTGAAAAAATTAAATACAGTGATTTGATGTAGATAATGATAATTTTGCAAAGCATCATAGAATCTTTTTCTCTCATATCAATATTATTTCCTGCCATTTCTCCTATTCTTGGTAAAAATAAAATACAGATCTTCTTGCATGTACATTGTCTTTTATTTATTTATTTAGTTTCAGCATTGCTGTGTATATTTGGGAAAGGGGGAAGTTAAAGCAGAAACTGGGCTATGCATTTCTTTTTCAACCAACAATTAACGTAAGACCTACTTGATAACTCCAATTCCCAAAGTGGTTGGGGTATTAGCATAGTCTCTGTGGCGAGGGGTGAAGTTCAGCTGTTTACGTCCTTGCCCAGCATGCATGAGGTCCTGGTTTGATTCACCAACGGCACAAAAGCTGGACTTCATCATACATGACTGTATGCTTAGCACTCGAGAGACTGAAGAAGAATGGCTTTGAGTTTGAGGCCAGCCCAAGCTACAGGGTGAGCTCAGGACCAGCCTGGACTACAGAGCAAGGCCTTTTCTCAAAAAAAAAAAAAAAAAAAAGAATAATCTCGGAGGTGATCAACACCCACAATCTTGATGGCCGTACTTTGTTCTATTAAATGAGAATGCCATGTTTCAGAGCCTGTAAATATGCTTGTGATACTCTCTACGATGATTTGGTGCACAGCTGGATTTTAAAACTGCTATGATGAAATATTCATATCAGATATATTAAATTTGTGTATTTGTTACCATGTGCACGTTAAATATATATGTGATGTGTTTTGTTATTATAAAGTATATGAAAGAAAGATTTATGATAAGTAACACAGAGTCCTATACACCATATGTTATGTTTTAGATCTGGAATGTCCCCCAAAAGCTTTGTGTATTTGGATGTAGTGGATTATAGGCATGTGATGGGTTACAGGTATGTGCTTGAGTGTAGGCACGTAGTGCATTACTGGGTGTGTTACCTGGAAGAGGAGAATCACTGGGGCTTGGTCTGGAAGGATAAATATTAGCTTCTTCCCTCCTTCCAGACTCGGCCTCCTTTATGCCACAGTGTGAAGAGGTCCCCTCCAGCTTGCCTCTGTCAGACGCTTCAAATATTGCCAGGCACCCACATAGGGACTGTGATCTTCTAGAAGCGTGGGATAAAGGAAATCTCTCCTCCTTTAAGTTGGGAATGTTGAGTATTCTGTCCCACTGATGAAAAAGTAACTATGACAGAAACCGGTACCAGAGAAAAGGAGTCGTTGCTGTGACGTTGCTTGACTGTGTGGTTAGACTCCTGTGGAAATGGTTTGCAGGAGGAGTTTGGAAAAGCTTGAAAATGCCTGCTAGTAAAATCTTAGAAAACTGTGATCCATGTTTGATGGGACATTCTGGTCAGAGCACAGAAGACCAGAATGTTAATAGAAGTGTGGATTGTATAGGCCAAGCTACAGAGGCTTCAGATGGGAAGGAGGACTTTATTGGCAACTGGTTTCGAAATCACGCTATGTCCTAGAAAAAAAGAGTATGTCATGTTCTGCTATTTTCCTGAACTGACTGAAACTGAGATTAAAGGCAATGGACTATTTAATCTGGTGGAAAAAACTTCAAGGCAGCCCAGTGTTCAGGCAGTCACATTGGGACTGTTTGCAGCTTTTAGCCAGCTCTACATTGAGGAGAAAATGGCAGAGAAAACAGATGTAAAATGTTTGCAATTTTTAGTAAAATGGCACTTGGTTGTTAAAGAGATTAACATTTAAAAAAGCCAAGTACTTGAAATCAGGACTGAAAAATAATAATCCTTGAAAGTGTCTCAGGAATCAGCAAGATCTTACCCTTTATCAGTTAAAGAATGAAAAGGCAAATATTTTGCTTTGGAAAGAGACCCCAGAGCATTGGCATTATGCAGTGCAACCTGAGAAAATAAATCCCCAAGGAGCTCAGCCATCTAAAACCCAGAGGCCTTAGCGGAATCCCTGTCCATGGGGCCAGAAGGCTGTCAAGCCAGAGGTGGAACTTAGTATCACCCATGTGGTTCTGGTTTCATGGGCAAACAGAATGTAAGAGATGTGGGGTCATGGTGCCTTCCACTCAGATTTCAAAAGGAACCCTTATAGAAGAGGCAGTGTGTCCCTGGGAGGGCAGGGCAAAAGTTGTCAAGAAGCCAAAGTACAATGGCGATCCCAGCGATTTGGAGGTGTCATAAACATTAAATTTTTGCTGAGAAAAGACATAGATTAGGAGTGGATTTATCCCAAAGAAAAGAAGACGGAGGCAGTGCTGCAAGGGCAGAGTCATCTAAGCTTTTGGATTTCATATGTCACAACTATTAACCCATGGTTCTAGACACAGAACTACAGGATTTAACACTTTCCTTGCTACGTTTAGAACTTGTTTTTGTCTAATTGATTTCTATCCTCCTATCTCTCTTATTGGGAATAAAAATGTTTATCCTGTGCCATTGTATATTGGAATTGGTTGACACATGCTCATAACTAAGACTTTGCTTTGAGCCTCAGAGAAGACTTTGGACATGAGCTTTCTATCAGTACTAGATCTTCTAGGACTTTGACAACTCCTAGAGAATGACTAAATGCATTTTGATTTGCCTCTCTCTTATGGCTAGAGATGTTGAACACCTTTTCATGTATCTATTGGCCACTAAATGCATTTCGCATAAGGAGACAGACATGAGTCTTTTGCAGGTCGGAGGTAGAATGTTATAATTTGAATCTGTAATGTCCCCCAAAAGCCTCATGTATCTGCATGCTGTGGGCTCTGGTGTATGATCTACAATAGGTGTGTGGTGGATTCCTGGGCATGCACCTAAAAGGAGTGGATCACAGGCACTTGACCTAGAAGTCCATATTTCCTCCTGGACTTGGCGTGAAGAGCTTCGCTCCAGCTCACTTCTGCCATATGCTTCTACTATTGCCAGCCACCAATATATGGACTGTGGCATGAATTTGTGAGCTAAAGTAGATCTTTCCTCCCTTAAATTGTGGATGTCAGGTATTCTGTCCCAGCAATAAAAAAGTAAGACATCATATGAAATGTTACAATGTATTAAATTTAAACAAATACCATAGTACATCTCAGTAGCTGGTTGGGTTGTCTTGGATGATGGCTTACAGTCCACAGACAGTTTCCAACAGTGGATGAGATGAATTTTTGTATATTGCAGTGAAAGAAGACATAGTGAGATCCAAGCATAAAGGCCATAAGCCATTGGCTCAAGATTTTCCCATAGAGCTTCATCCACATGCGTACATTTGATTACAAAATTTTTATAGGCACCCTTTTAAATATCGCCATAAATTATTTTTCATATTCCTGACAAAAATTCCCATGAAATGTTTTACTAAGACATCAAGGATATTATAGGCATGTGTGAATTTACTACTACATGCTTTAATTATTAAGAATCATTCATACACACACACACACACAAATAATCACTTCACAGGTGACAACGATGAGAAAAAGGTCTTTGCAAATACAGAAAAATAATAGAGTCAGATGAGTGAGGTGTTTGGAGTCAGAGAGACAAAGGAGGGTGTGAGAGGGTAGAAAGGGGTGGGGTGATGGGAAGGGATTTTAAAGTTGATGCACTATGTATGTGCACAAAATTCTCAAGTTCCCATAAAACCATGTGTATTGGAAATACATACTAATAAAAGTGGGGAGAAACTAAATAAATACAGATAACAAGACTAACTGTAGTCAACTTCCTTTAATCATGGCTGGAATATGAACTTTTCCACGTAGACTTTTTCCTATGCTTCTGAAGGGCTTGGCTGAGTGCAAGTAGCCTATTGAAATTTCGATCTGCATCATTCAGCAAGGGGAAGGCCAGCAGGTTCTAAAGACCTTCTGTAAAGTTTCTTCTGAGTCAGTAGGGAAGCATAGTAGTTTCCTGACTGTGCGCTCAAAGAGAGAAAAAGAAAACAGACAATTTGCTTCTATCATACAGATTATTCAAGAAAGACACGCCCTTTGCATTTTTGCTGCCATCAGATAAAGAAAAAAGGGCAGTATGATAGATTCAGGCAGGAGCCATTTCAGTCATCCTCTACAATCATACAACACAAGGCAAGGGGCTTAAAGCTCCTAATTTAAAACATGTGTTTTTTTTCCTATTGAAGTTTTTGTAATTATTACCTGTGCTTATTCAGTTGTGCCATATTGTGAACAACTTCAGAAAAAAAGAAGCAAGATTTTAGATCAAAGAAAAATAATTGGCTGAGGGAGAAAAGGATTGTCTTTTTAGTACGCACACACATATTCTGTTGTTATGGAAACATGAGACCTAAGAATGGCACATCAAATAACCTGGTACCAAGGTGCATTACTATCATTAGAAATCTCAATAAATGTGTTTCAGTCTTTGAATATAAAATATAGTGATGGCTTTTGCTCTTGTCAGCATCTGCATTTGTGGCCGTACCAACTCTGATGGGAACCAAATGTTCTTTGCCGTCCTTGGCGGAGCTTTCTTGCACGAAGTGATCACACTGATTCTAATGAACTATACGCGGGAAGAGGAAAGCTTGGCTGCTGTTTGGTCTGCGTCTTAAGAGGACAATTGCTTGTCCTTTAAAGCTTACTGTGCCAGCTCTGCATGGCCCTGGGAACAACACAGGGGTTAAATGTTATTTGAAAGTGTATCCATAATAACTTTAAACTGACTGAAAAATGTCCAAAAATGTGTAGATAAGATAAATTATGTGATTTATATGAAGCAGATAAGGTCAATATATTGTTCCTTTTTTAAGTCACAAAATTATATGAAAACAGCTATAGAAATCAATTGGATATGATCAATGTGTTTTAGCACAGTACAGTGCCCACAGTGTACAATTTATTATGTTTTATGAAGAATGAAGAGGTTTGAAGTTTCCAAAAACAAACAAACAAAAAGTTTAATGAAATGGAAAATTTTAATTTCCTGATTTAATCATTACATATTGTATGTATGTGTCAATTATCACACTGCATATATGTAATGTATGTATGAGTCAAAAATTATCATACTGTATATGTCATAAATATGTGTAATTATGATATAACAATTAGAGGTTTTGTAAAATAGAAAATTCAGTTAAGGGAATTTTATTCTTTTGAGTGACACTGCATATTTAGGTGTTTGCTTTAGTCTTTATATTTTCTATCATATTCTGATATATATGCATATTAAGTTTATCATTGGTATTGTCCTAGTATTATATTATATGATTATGTTAATGGAAGAAGAAAGAAAAAGAAAAAGTAAAGATAGAAAGAGAAAGAAAAGAACAGAAAAGAAAGAAAAGAAAGAGAAAAAGATGGGCGACAAGTCAAAAAAATTTTTGGAGAAGACTGGAGAGATCATAACAGCAAAAAGGTCAGCCATCCGGATCTTCGGGATGATGAAAAGGGACCACACTTTTTAAAGAACCATGAAGTACTGAACACTAAGCTAGGAGACTGAAATGGGCCTCAGGAACTGCTCCCTCTTTCATGTGGGAGCACAAGAGAAGGCAAAAGGAAAGGCTGGGCTGAGGTGGCTTCCGAGGCTTCAAAGGCCTGTCTTGGGTGCATGTCATCCTCATGCCCCACTGCCCTTCTGCCTCTGATAATTCACCTACACTGTGCACCTCGCTGGGTTCTTGCAAACCAAGAATTTGTCACCAAAATGTCTCAAAATAGATTTCTGAATTATACCAGTCTGTTTCCAAAGAGTCTTTTATATTTATCCTTAGGAGCTCATTTAAACAGAAAAGAGAAAAAAATCTACAAAATTGCTATTCAGTTAGTGTCAGCTAATTCCACTGTGCTGGTGCCTATTTATTTGAAAAATGTTCCATCCTACAACACAGTATATTTGAGATAGTACTGAATTAAGGGTGATAATGCTAAACATACCAATTTAAAATACATGCTAGGCTTCTTAGCTTAGTCAAACACATTTAATGTTCTCTTCTTAATATTATTCTCACCAACTAACCATTTCAAGAAATAATTTAACAGCGAGTGTTGAGCTGTACACTGATAAAGGAGACCTATCATCCCCAAAGCATTCCCTATCAGTTTACTTAGAGTAGCTTAAAATGCCAAAGAAAATGAAATTCCAACTCAGTAATTTAGTCGTTGTGCTAAATGTATTTTCTGATGAGATCATTGCATATTGCTGAAGACCAAATTAAAAAGTCAGAAAAAACGGATTGGAAAATAAAAGAATTGCACAGGGGAGACAAAGCACTAGCAGAGTGAAGAAGGATTTCTGTGCACATTGAAACAAACCTCAGAATTTAAATTTCACTTAGAAGTTTGGGTAGCTACGTGACCTACCCTTAGAAATCGGACAGAGTGACATAAAGCCTTGTTGGTTGCACCTGCAAGCATCCCAGCGACGTCTCAGATAGCTTACCTGTCACCGAAGAAAGCACTGACCAAGAGACGTTTCTAGGTGGGGCACCTGGAGAGAATTTTAAATTCTCAAACGTGTATATAGAACTGTTATGGTAATAATGGTTAGTAGGAGAAACTGCAATCCTCCCCAAAGATTACCCTCGTCTATGGAAAGACAAAGAGGACAAGGTAGCAGCCTACTCGTTTTTCATTTGTAGGTGGGACCAGCACAGGCGTGCCACTGGCCCCATGGCTTTCCTGTTCAGCAGTCATGAAGAACGCTGGATTTGAAAGTGCTCTCCCCCATTAATCATCGGTCCCTCACATGATGAGGGAAGTCTGCGGTGAATTTCCTCCGACAGAGCTGGGAAAGAAAAGGGGAGACAGTGCTGCGCGCAGACTTTATTTTGTCATCCATTGCATTAATTTATTGTTCTCTTGTAGGGGTTGAATGATTAAATATAGTTATAATTATCACTTACATGTAATTATTTTGAAAAGTAACTTAGAAAACATTCTGATCACTTTGAAGTACTAATATCCTTGGTGTATTTTATTACATAAATATCTATTACCTCCAATAGAATAAAAGTCATAAAAATGTTTGTTTGCTCCCATATCAGCAATCACACATTCGTGCAGCTAGCTCCTTCCATCTCCCGTATTCATTCACTCATTTTTCTCGCTTTCTGTTTTCTTTTCTATTTTCTTTATTAAAAGCTGCGCTCCTGTACTCATTTCCTTCTCATCACATCTTCTAGCTTCTGTGGGATTTAGTTCTCCTTGTTTTCTTTTTCGCTCCTGTATTGCGGTTACGTCCATCCTCGCTTTTTCATTCTTTTTTTTTTCTGTTTCTCTATTCCATGCCAAATCGATTTCTTTCATATAGTTGATTTTTTTTCTTTTCTCATTTGCCATTTCCCTCTGGCTTCTTTTTTGGGATTGTCTTTACGCCACCCATATTTTTTCAGTTGTTGCGTTTATACTTCCCTTTTTCCCTACTTCCCTTTGCTTTTATCTTTTTTGCTGTCTAGTCTTCTAAGAACTTATTATCTTGTATCTTTTATCATGTTTTATAAGAGTTTTTCCCATTCCCCAGCTCTGTTTTCTATTTCGTCTTCTCCATAGATGGGACACATGATGCCACTGACCTCCAAGACCTTACAAACATATTTTTAAATAAAATGTCCTAGACATAAATTATTACAGATGCATGAACAAATGCCATACCTTATAGATTTGCTCTGTATAATAAGTGATTAAATACAGTGTACATTACATTAATACAGAATTATATATAAACGTAATTACAATGGAATGATGATAATTTGAGTGGTAACATTATTGTCTTATTTGATAACAAAATTACATATTGCCTCTAGTAGAACTAGAGTCATTAGTATGGACTAAAAGATAATCAATATATTGCCTCTACATTTATATGACTGAGTACTTGACTTCCTTATTTAGAGGTTAATCAAATTCTATCAAATTTCTTTTTTACCATGCTACCTTTATTTGGTCATTGATTAAATAATGTGTGATAATTCACAAATCAACTTGGCAATACAATAACAAAAAAAGCACACCAAGGAACATTTGTGCCTCAGTAGTCTATTTTTGATTAAATTTATCTTTGTTTATTTTCTCACTACTTAATCAAGACTCTCAGTTGAAAATCACCTTAGCTATTCATTGAATACATTATTATAGTTATAGAATAACTGAGGGATAATTAACCTCTTTATATTTTTTATTTCATTATTTATAAATATGCATCACCTTTACCAACAACTTAGCTTCACGGAAGTTCTGAAAAAAAATAAAAAGCACATTGAGCAGAAAGTTACATTTTTGTCTCATTTATTGGACATAATTGCGCAAGAGGGTTATGCAAAGTGTGGACAGTAAGAAATGGGATTTCCAGGCCGTTTCTGAATTTTACTTCCTGTAGATATTCATCTCTGTCTGATTTGAGTGACAAAGCCAAATGAATGTCATATAAATTTCTGGCTTTAGGTTAATATTCATCATTGTGTTGTGAAATAATCATGCTTACTTTCATCTTTATAGTAAAGTTTTTTGTTAAACAAAACTATGCTTTCATTTTATCGAATACCATTCTGGATATATTGAGATGATGGTTTAGTTTTTCTTCATTTGCCTTTTAAAGTTTGTTTAGATTAATGATTTTAAAAGTGAACTTTTATGACAGTGTATAATCACATCCAGTGACAGAGTGGGGATCTCTGTAAATTTACATGACAAAGATTCTGGATAGAGGAAGAGCCAGAAATTCTAATGCCTCTTATGCAATTAATCTTTCATTGCATGTAGATTTAATGATAATAAAGAAGCTGAATCTCAAATGTGCAGGGGAACAGCCATGCTGGGCACACAGCCTTTATTTGCTCACAGAGCATTTACAGGCCTGCCTAATTCTTAGTAGAGTTTCAAGCGAACTCACATGAAAGGAGTTCTTGAGCTTTTCCTTTGAGACTCAAAATCTTCGTTGGTTTTTGTCCCACTCAGGGTAAAGCACAGACCTTTTAAAGCACGCACATCTCTGTAGGGTCCATCCATCTGTTATCTCACCCACCTCTCTTCTTGTCCACACCCAATTTTCCTCAAATTTGTCTGTTTCTAATTTCTCAAAAACATAAAACATATAGCACCCTGTGGCTATTAACTCTTTCTGAAGCACCCTTCTTCCACCACCAAGTTCCCTTTCTTCTCAGCTGCCAAATTTTCAGGAACATTTTAACTACTGCCTTTCCCCACCTTATCTTTCTCCAAAGATTTTATGACTATTCAGGAAGCCATATATTCTACTGATTTTCTCCATCATGTTTCTATAAAGTTATTACATAGACATCATTAGAGAAGGAATTTCTCCCCATTTGGTTCAATGGCATGTGCACCAGATCCACCTGAGTGCTGGTACACAGGTGCCTTTGATGTCCTTTGGCAAACATATTCACTTTAAATAAAATGTAAACGAATGTAAGTTTTTTAAAAAGTTTACTCAAGATTTTATAAAAATTTATACTTTCTTTAGGCAAGATAAATGATCTTGCTTCAAATTCTGGCTATTATCCAACAAAGCAGTTTTGAGCAATTTCAGAAGCAATAGAAAATGTTTTGCAAATGAAAGATTCATGTAAAAATCATATTTCCCTGAACACAGAGTCCTTTACCAAATTCAGTCTACACTTATTTTAATAAACTTCAGATGCCAGATTCCTACTTCACAATTTTCTGAATTAAAATTACTAAATTAGTATTGTGACTCTCAATTATATGAAATTATGAAGGCAGTAAGACCTTCAAGCACCAGCAACTGAATTATGTTTCAGGCTTTCTGCTCGGCAACAGAAAAGTAAAAATTGAACATATTTTCTACCCCTGGGTCTAGATCATATTCCAGATTTTTCCAAGTAGTTTTAATATGTACAAAAACCAACTGTGTAAGAGCTCATTAAGATTATTATTTAGATATTATTTTACTCATTCAATTGTGTTTTCCACTTACAACTTGATTATTTGAATCTATTATGCTTAGTTTATTATCTTGAGAAATTTTGTTCCTTTTTTCCAATTTGTATCCATTCTTTTTCTCTTTTGTTCACTTGCGGTTCATTGTCATCGTCTTCAGGTTTCAGTTAAGCTGCGGAGTTAATTTGAACACTCTACTGGTAATGTATTACTTTCTGTTCTATGGCGTGTCAAAGTTTCTCAGCACTACACATACCCTTTTAAAACTTTACACGTTAGCTTCCAGTCACATGGGCTTATCTTCGCTTCCTTCTTCTCAAGTGGCCACTAAAATGAGTCCACAGAATATAAAAAGGTATAATCCCACAAGGACAAAGAATAAGGCTGAGAAGACAAAGGCAAATAGGTTGGAAAGGAAATGGAAAAATGTTAACAGATTTCACTGTTGTCACAATCTAAAACCTTCAGGACACAGAGGGGAGAGTACTGATAACTAAGGAAGTTGTTTCATGTCAGGGGCTTTTCAGATCTTGGAGATTTTCATTTCTGACTAATGAGAGGAGTGAGTGCAAGCCTGGAAACCCAGTAATTATCGGTAAGTGAATATATGAAAGATTCAAACTGGGTTATCCCATCAATCCACCAGGCCAGGTGAATGGCTTCAGGCTGAACAAAAGTTTAAACTCTGGGAAAGCCCAATAGAAGACAATGAAAATCATAAACTCACAAGTGTTGGGAAGCAAGGACCAGATTTGCAACTGGAAATGAAGACTTCATAGAAGTCAGACACATTGTATTCCCTTTGATCATAGAATGGCTATGGCCAGGTGAAATTTCCCTAAGCAGAAGCCTAAAGAAGAAGAGGACCAGCGAGAAATATATGGCCCCATTCGATGACTGTGAAATTGACCTAGTGGCACTCTAACTGTTATCGTTCTTAAATAGGAATAGGCACTGTGTTCAGTAGATCAGATTAGTGATCTTCCCAGCAATCCATTCCTTGTGGAAGAGTACCATTTCTGTGATCATCTCTACCATGTATAATGACTCCTGTCACTTAATATCTTCCAGTAAGCCCCAGTAGTTATTCATTTCATCCACTGATTATCCAGTTTAATGATACGCAATTAGGCTTTGTTACCTTTCGTGACTGTTGGTTTTTTCTCTAATATGTCTTGTAACAATATCTTCTCTTTCATTTGAAATAATGTTTTTTTCTACCTAAAACTTTGTATACTTTATGTACCAAAGAGGGAAAAAAAAAAAAAAAAAAACTCTTGCTTGGATGCTATTATACACCTATATTTCCAGCACTCTAAGAACCTCAGGCAGGGAGATTTCAAATTTGAGCTCAGCTTGGGCAATTTAACAACTTTGCGAGAACATATCTTAAAAATAAAAAATAAAAATAAATAGAGTAGGACTATAGCTCAGTGTGAAGACCCTGAGTTTAAGTTCTGGTACCACACACACACACACACACACACACACACACACACACAATCCAATCAACAAGAGCAACAAAATTTGACCAGTTTTATTTACATTTTCTTTTGTTTTTCTGGCCTCTACTTAGTCATCTCTGCTCTTATTTTTATTGATTTTTTTTGCACTAACTTTGAGCTTAGTTTGTTTTTTGATTAGCTATGTGCTGAGAGTTTAGACACGTACTACAAGCCCAGTTTTCTTCACTGTTTGTGGAGGGTTGCTGGGTAACTCTTAGGCTACGCTTCTGAGGATACCAGAGTCCCTGAGATTAGATTGCTTAATATTAATTTTTTTCTTTAAGTGTTTGGTAATATTGTCTAATGATGTCATATGGATCTGAAGATGTCTTTTTTGGGTACTTTTTAAATTATAAAATTGATTTTTAATGGTTATAAAACTATTCCAATTATTTAATGTATTGAATGATTTGAGATTTTGTGTGTGTGTGCCTAAGAAATTGGTCAACTTCATCCATATTCAAAATTCATGTGTGTGACATTGCTCATATTTTCTTATCATTTTAATATCTGCAAAGTCTGTAGAGAAAACTCTTATTTTATTCCATATACAGGCCGGTTACATCCTCTCTGTACATCCAGTTACGTCCTTCGGTCCTTGTCAGTCTTCTGTATTTGCTAATACGCAGAACTTTTTAAAGCTTAAGCTTTACGTCATCAAGTCTTGTTTCATATTTTCAAAATCATTAAATTATACATGGGTGATATTTTTAACTAGGAATTAAGTGATATATTTAAAACACTTACTTTTTGGAAGAAGAAAGTAAATTTATTGAGATAAATATAAAGGAGAAAGTGGGTAGACAATAGGAAGTCCCTCCAGAAGGAGGAGGGGCGAGGGTGCCTGTTATTTAGCAGTTATAGTCACATCTTTTATAGTTTTCCTGTGGATCATGCTTATTTATTTTTCTATACAGAGTTGGCCTTTACTGATTGGTGCATATTAGCATAACACTAATTCACTAATTCACTGGTTTAAGATCAAATTCAAGTGCCCAAGATAATACCCTAAATCCTGGATAATGAGGGTCTGTGGTCTCATGATCAATTTGACTTTCGTTTTGTCCTTTGCCATTCTAGGGTGTCGTCTTTCTTAAGCTAACTATTTACATTTAATGTAACCACGGATATGTTAAAGTTTAAGTCTTCCATTTCATTTTTTGTTTTCTGATTATTTCTTGATTTTTTCTCTATTTTCTTTCCTGTCAAAATGTGGATAACAGTAACAGTTTTCAAGCTCCATTATGACTTATCTAGATTATTTTAAGTGTATGTTTTTCTATAGCTTTTCTTAATATTTCATACTTGCTTTAAAGACCATAAAGACCATGATTGTCAACATTTTACCAGTTCAGGTAAAATATAAAAATTTACTTCTTTCTAAAATTCTTTTCAATTCCCCTTTAAAATGTAATTACTTAGAATATACCTGCTGCATATATTTACAACTACAATCAAAAGCACTAGATGTGTTTCAACAGTAATATATATACAAGAATGGTCAACAAGTACAGTGAATATTTAAATTTCAAAACGCTTATTACAATAAAATATATATTGCATTTTATCCCCTGCCAAAACCCGGCCTTGCTTCAAACATATTTACCCCACCACCCTTGCTTCAAATCTTCCTAAAGTAGTAGCTCTGGAAACCTTTGTTTGTGTGGCCAAATGACTTTGTCCTTCATCATGACCCCCCTCTCTGTGGCGATTTCTGTCAAATAAAAACATTCAAATGTGTCTTCCCTACCTTACTCACTGGATGTGACACTGTACAACTTCTGGCTCTTTTCTAAAGTCAAGGTGACTGTGAAAGATAAATGTTTTAAATCACTTGAGGATATCTAGGCAAAAGCAACAGTATCCTAAAAACACTTTCACAAAAGATGCTTCCAAAACTGCTTCTGAAGAATTGGATAAGTGTGTTCAAAGTAAGGGGTGGTATTTTGAGGAATATTAATGACAAAGTATCTTTTACTGTAATAATTTTCAAAAATTTTGAACATTCACTGTATTTTGATTACACCTCATAAGTTTGAAAACTCAGGAGAAAATTGAAATCAATTTTATCAATTTTTATATTTGCCCATGTTTTCAGACTTTTTTTCTTTTGCGCTGAAGTTCAAAAGTCCTTCTTTTTTCCTGTCTTTTTGATGCCTATTTTGCCTTAAGATATGGTATCTCCACTGGTAATTCTTTTTTTTTCTTTTTGCACCTCTTCCTTTGAACTTCCATGGCCTCAGATCAGCTATCTGCTAAAGTTCTATTTTTTCCCATGTAGTTATCATTTATCTCTTGATTTCAAGATTATGTTAATCTTTGTCTGTGTTTCCTGAAGTTGGAACATGGGATACTTTGGGTGAATGCTCCAGGTTTACAACATTTGGACTTTTCTCCCTATTTTTATTAATATGCATATTTGAGATACACAGTGGCTGCATTGTGCTTGAGCATTTGGTACACATATATATCACACCAAGACGACACTCCCTTCCCCTCCTTCCTTTTGGACCTTTTGCCCACTCCTCTACACCTCCTAACGTCCACTATCACATCCATTTGGTTCCATAAAATGCCTGTATTCTGAGTTTCTTCTTTTAGAGAATCGATGCAAAATTCAATTTCCAGCACCTTACTCACTTCATTGAACATAATGGTCTCAAGTTGCATCCATTTACCTACAAAAGCCTCAAATCCATCTGACTTTATGGAAGAGTAGTCCTCCGTTGTGTACAAATGCACAAGTTGCATCCATTGGTCTGTTGATCGGTATTTCTGCATCGTCCATATTTTAGCTATAGCTAGCTGTGCTGTTGTAAATACGGGTATAAATGTACCTCTGTTATATGTAGCTTTTAACTCTTTTGGAAGAATATCTAGAAGAGGTATTGCTAGATTGAATGGAACATTTATTTTCAACCTTCTCAATAATCTCCACACTGCTCTCCATAGTAGTTGTACCAACATACTGGCCCACCAGCAACTTAAAGCACTCCTTTTTTTTCCCACAAGCTCACCGGCATCAATTGCTATTCAAGTTCTTGATATGTGCTGTTCTCGCTGGGGTGACATGCTGTCTTAGCAATATTTTGCTTTGCATTCCTCTGACGTCTATGGATATTGAACACCTTTTCTTGTGTTTGCTATTCATTTGGATTTCCTCATCTGACAACTGCCCATTCACGTTAGTTGCTCAACTTGTACAGCTGCACCCCTTTGCCAACTTGGAAAGTTCGCTAAAGTTATTTCTTCAAGTAACTTCAGGCCTGCTTTTCTCATCATCTAGGACTCTCTTGACATAATGTTAGATTAAAATAAAAAAAAATTCTGCTGGTACCTAAGAGCTTATTTTTATTTGCTCAGCTTTATTTTTCAGTTTATTTGACTCTTATTCAGATTTAATATTGGGTCGGTTTAGAGTCTCTCTCCAAGTTCGCTGTTTTCTTTGTGCTATCAGTTCTGCTAACAGGCTTCAGCATTGAGTTTGTTTATTTCTGTTGCAATTTCACCTATAAAATTTTCATTTGATTTCTTTATGTTTTCTATGACTGCTGAGAGATTTTAGTTTCCATTAACTCTTTATGTAATTGATCTTTGAACTACTTTTACACTTGAAACAACTATTGCATATTTCTATCCTTAATTTTTAGGGTTGCTATCCATTTGTTGCTTTGAAGCTTGTGTTGTGACTTTATGTTCTTTAATGTATAATAAAATTTTTAAATTTAGCAATGAACATGAACATTTTCACTGTTATGTTTAAAGATTTTACCTGACATTCTCTGCAGCAGAAGAAAGGAATGTATTACCTTATTCATGTCAGGTACAGGTAGAATCTGATGTTCCATTCTGAAATGAGGAGGAAGTAGGGAAAACCATTGATTTCCCTTTTGTGGAATAAAAACAGTGTGTGTGCATCAAACCATGACCTTGGTTCGTGCTACAGATAGCCTCATAAAAATTCTGTAATCCTGAGTGTCAACATTAAAATCTGGCCTGTATTCCTGAACTAAATTTGCTACTTTTTACAAAGTAGGGATAGAAACTTGTGGTTTAAATCTGTGCTGATTTTCTTCAGCACAGTTAGTGTGAGACCATACTTGGGAAGTATGTTATTTTCTTTCCCAAAAGAGAGTGTAGAAAGCTGAAGTTTTTGATATGTTGATGTGTTTCTTAGTTTTATTTCTAAATGTAAGACATTAAATACTCTTTGGTTACAGATTTCACAGTGCGTCTGGATGAAGAATTTCCTCCTTCAGTCAAGTCTGGCTACAGAATTCCATGCGCCTTCCAAAAAAATTACTTTTGCATAATGCCCCTGCAATTCTTGACTTTTTCAGATAACTTATTTTTGTGGCCCTGGTGACATGCCTCCTCCTACTGCCAATAGTAAAATGTCTTCCACAGTTTAGATTCTGATACATCTTCTCAAAGGACATAGGTCAAGGCTTCTACTGTGACAACCAGAAGTCCCTTGTACAAAATACAATATTTTACCTATTGTATCAGACATGACTCTTTTTTCATTTGTTGCAAAATTGGTTGGTATTGATTTCAAAGTACTCTGACCTTGGAACTCCAGTGCCACTTGCCTTATTGAATGTATTTTCATGCCTCTGAAGTCGCATCATTTCTGGCTGCTAGTGTAGAGATATCTGAGTTTTAAATGGTCTTAGACCAAGTGATAAGTCAGAGCTCCCTAATTAACTCTATTATTCTACTTGGGTCAGTTATTCCTATTACATTCAAATACAATGTGGTATTTTGACTTTTCAAGTGAAGAATAAGAGGGAGAGAAGATTCTGCTGATTTTGGTACTTTCTGAGTAGCTATTGTTTATGTAGCTGTGCACTCGAGAGTTTACTTCCTGCATTGTTATTTTGGCAAAGCCATCCCACTCTCAGTTCAATACCACAACCCCCACGCCCACCAGAGTCAGAAACCTGCTTCCATCAATCTTTGTTTATCATTTTCGGAGAATTGTCATTCCTGGGGCTGTTTCAATCTTCAGAATCTCTATTTCACTCGTTTTACTAGAATCTTGAAAAGTACAAAGGTGGTGTTACTTTGAAAATATTAAATGTGATTTATATAAGCATACCTGCTGTAATTATACCCCAGAAAAGCCATTATCCATTTGAGCTCTCCCTCAGTTCCTTTTCCTCCACTCTTAGCCCCCTCTACCTTTCAGCAAAGCAAGCAGAGAAAAGCTACTTATGTTAATAGCTGGGGTTCATCAGCATAAATTGCTTTTGGGGTGCTGCTCTATGTGACTGATGCTGTATTTGATGTTATGCTTTGTAACAAACAACAGAGGCACTCAACACTTGGCTGCCTGAGCTTGCTTAATGCCGCAAGGGAGCTGAGGGGCTTCTAAATAAACTATGTATGATTTCCTCTCGTGAACTGCTATTTAAGCGCTGCACATCACAGGCAAGTACATTTGAAGGAAGACCGAATGCCTCTGTTGAGAGTTGCAGAGACAACCTAAGAGCCAGCTCTGAAGTGCAACCTCGGAGGCAGAGCTGGATGAGGAGCTGTTGAACCAGTGGATGGAGGCAGGCAGGGAGGCAAAGCCAATTGAGTACTAAATAACCATGGCGATCTTAGCGCTGGTACCAGATGAAACACAGACAAGGAAAGGATCTTGTAGGGGAGCTGGGGGTAGAATTCAGCAGTTAGAGCTGTTGCCTAGCTTGCACTCAAAGCCCTGGGTTCAATTCCCCAGTCCCACACAAAATTAGCCTGTGTGCCAGCACAACCCGGTAATCTCAGCACTCTGGAAGCCAAGGAAGGAGGATTGCTATGAGTTCAGTGAGTACCAAAATGAAATTTGAGCAATCTTACAGACAATACAAAAAATTGGGCTTTCATCTATAGAAAGTGAACATTTGTAAATTAATAAATAAAGTAAACTACACTGAGAACAAAACAATTGGATTAAAGAAGTTTTACAAGGCTAGAAAGCAATATCTACTTTAAATTGAAGATACGTCCAATTTTTAAGTAGAACTTACCTACCTAATTTGATGATTATAATTTTTATCCTGAAAATAATTTTTACATATATTTAATTCACCTTATTAAGAAAGGTCTTTGGTAACTAGTGGTAATTTTATTTCAGGGTTTTTTTTTTTGAATAGTTATTATAAGAACTTTTTTGTCATTGTTATAAAGTTTTTGAAGAACTCTCCAGAGTGTAGAGTGGTGGAACAGGGGTAGCATGTGTCATGGCTTGGATGTATTTTGACCCCTTTTCCCCCATCTTATTGATATGTATAAGCGCAAAATTTAAGGTTTACAATGAAGTTGAGCATTTTGTGCACCCACGTATCTTGTCAAGGTGACAAGGACTTTCCCACTGTCCTTTTGTCCTTCCCCGTACCCACCCCTCCCTCTCTCCCCACCCTACCCCCCTGTTTCACTTTGCTTTTCGTTTTAAGTTCCATTAGAGTTCTGTCGCTTTAGAAACTCATGCCACTTCTGAAACTTCCAGGATGGAGATGTTAAAGGTGAACTCAGGTGGGACATTAGAAGACCATTATGGCTCTTTCCTGAAGATGAATGACCCATTCATGTGAATAATACATTAATGGACTAACGTGGTCTCCTGTGATAACTCTTTAGGCTGAGTCTCCCTTACATACCCTGTTTCTGGTCCTGTGACTCCCAGAAGCATCAGGACTCTGACAGCAAGAAAGGCAGATATGTCCCCTGGAACTCGGACCAGAACCAAAATAGACTTCTTTTCTTCACAATCAACACAGTCTGTTGTATAGCGTTATTAGAAGCATAAAAATGAAGTAAACAAAATCATCTGTAAAAGAACTTTCTTTAACCCAACAGACTAGATGAGCATTCAGTGCACCTCACACAGAAGACTGGGCTACCAGAGACTCAGAGAACTCCTACAGCCACACATCTTTCTTTCTTTCTTTCTTTCTTTCTTTCTTTCTTTCTTTCTTTCTTTCATACTTACTAGAGAAGTATTGTGCCCTACACACACTTTATTGGCCACTGAACTGTGGGATTAAAAAAATATACAACTCCTGCCAAGCTGCTACAAACACAAAGCACTGTAGTTTAAGGGATCTCTTGAGGAAACACAAATCATTGCACTTAATGGTCTGACTGTACAAATACTCACCGAATGGCATTTATTTCTGGATCCAAGGCCGTAAAATTTGTCAGTGGCCCTCTCTGCAGAAATAGCCCTGGAGGACATTTCATTTTGCGATCTAAGGCCCTCAACTTCCGTGACTTCACATGCAAATGAGCCTAGCATTTTGTAAATGTTTGATAGCAGCCTAAGTCTGACATCCAACAAAGACTTTATTTTCTGCATTTACATTTTAAGAAAGAGCAAAGCTTTGTGGTATGCTCATTTTATGACAATCAGACTCAAAACAGAGAAGGACAAAGTGGCAGAGGGAAAGAGAAGCAGAGGAGAAAAAATGTAACTTTCGTTGGCAAATATGCTAAGATTCAGCAAACTGGCAAGGAAAGTGGTATCACTCAACTGAGCAGGAAACCCGGCCACTTATCGGATTTGGCTCTCAATGACTATTTTTCTCTCTGAGATTTCAAAGGCAATTTTTGTAGCGTAATATGGTTTTTTAAATTCTGGAAATCAAACAGCCCAGAATCTCTTTTTTTTTCTTTCTGAAATATTGTGATTAGAGTTGGATCCACATGGATCAATTTATGCTTGGCTCTTCACAGAGTATTATGAAGTTACTACTATTGCATATTTAAAAACCTGCTGTGGAGAATTGCTCAGATATTTAAACTTCTTCCTTCCCTCTGATGACACTAAGTAGTCTTAAAAGCTGTAGTCGCAAAATGACCTAATGTGACTACAAAAAAAGCCCAATCTGTTGTCCCTAGATGGACAATTGATATCTTTTAAAAACCACTTCACAATAAAAGAAATGAAGTCTATATCAAATTGCTACATTAAACGAACTTAAATCTATATCACATAAGTATACTTAAAGCAACAGATATGATGGCATACTTAGGTATTTCAGAATTTTTTAACTTGCATAGTTTATTTACTCACATTTCCCTAATTACTAACATTTTGCTATATTTGGTTTATAATTTTATCTACCCATCCATCCACAAATTTATGGATACACATTTTATAGGTTTCATATCAATTCCCCATGTTGAATGTAATTATTCTGTTTTGTAAACTTATACATTATTGAATATAATAATTATGGGGAAGATTCACATATTTTCACATACTATTACAAATAGTAACGATGTCGGGAAATTTTACAGATTTTATAAAACAGCTGATACTGTTCTAGAAGTATATCAATCAAATGATTTAAATACCAATCTATTTTTGTTGTACTTTCTCTTTAGATGTTTCCTTTCCTTCATGAATTTTTGGTGCTGCTTATCTTTCTGCCTCTCTCAAAGAGGCAGACTCAACATCAACATCAAAAAAATGACTTTTTCAGATTTTTTTTAACTTTCATAAATTGTTTACTCACACATCACTAATTCTAAACATTTTGCCGGATTTGGGTTATCCTTTTTCCTGTCTATCCATCCCTAACTTCATGTGTATGCATTTTTAAAGATTTTATACCAATTCTCCAGGTTGAATATAATTATTATGTTTTGTAAACTTATACAATATTGAAAATAATAATTATTAAGGGAAGATTCACATATTTTATGAGACAGTTGGTACTGTTTTAGAAGGATACCAATCAAATGATTCAAATACCAAATTTTTAAATACTTTCTATTTAAATGTTTTCTTTCTTCCTTTTATAAAAATTTTTTAAATTTATTTATTTATTTCTCTCTTTTTTTGCTGCTTGCCTCTGTGCTTCTCTCTCAAAGATTTCTCCCAGTACTCCCAGGAATTTCTACAATGCTGGGCAATTCACTTATTTGATCTCTGTCGAAAGTTTTTCCTAAGAAAACTGATTGATGTAATGATAACCTTTTGAATGTATAAACATTTATCTTTCAGTACTCAGGTAAGACATTTAAAATAAAACTTTTCTTTTCCTTTCTCACATTTACTAGCCTTATAAATTACATTGTTATAGTTCTTTTCTTATATGGACCAGTGGGTGAGGCCAGGTTAAAGAATCTCAACAAAGATACAGCAAAATACAGAAAAAAAAAAAAGCTTTTGGCAAATATCCCAATAAAAGGATCTGCTGGACTCAGAGAAGAGGCATCAAAATTTGACCACTGCAGCCCATTCGAGGAGTAGGAAGCTGAGCTAAAGAGTGGTGATTTGAGTGAAATGATTCAGATGCAGAATATTCAATACATCAAGTATTGTATGGTTTATCTGACTTGGGAAATCCAGAATACAGGCATTCTATAGAATCGCATGATGTGATAGCAGGAGTTGGGCGGTTAAGGATGGAGAGGTGTGGGAAGACCAAAAATGGGAAGGGATTGTAAAGTTGATGTGATATATATGTGCACAAAATACTCAAGTTTATTGTAAATATTTTGTATTGCACGTGTAGATTAATAAAAATAATGAGAAAAACATTTCACAACATCATACAATATTTTTACAATCAACAATTTATCTCAGTTGGTTTGTTTCTAAGGATATTGCTGCTGACTACAATTGTAGTTTCTCATCTGTTAAATAGGTATAAAAATAACTACTTCAAACACATTATGAAAATTAAACAAAATAATAATCAGGTCTGTACATAAAAGCTACTCAATGAGTGTGAATTTCCTTTCCTCTTGCCTTCTCATATAAATATTCTCTTTTCTTCTGAACATAATTTTGTAGATTTTGTGCATCTTTTTATTGAATAGAGAGACAGATGTCTATGGTCTGTACTACAATGAATTGATTATACAATTTTGAACAAACTGAAATCCAGTTATGTCTTATTAATGCATTTCCTCATCTTCTTGAATATATAAACCAAAAATATTTGTTCTAAAACACTACAATTTTAATTATAAAGTGAATTTTGTTTACTTATATCATTTGTTCCATAAACTTTCTTAATAAACTAATCATCGTGTTTTATATTCATATGAACAGTAATCTTTGAAAAATTATTTAGCAACCCTGTATAGAAGAAGCTTTAATTTTATAAAACAAAACACAACATGGTTCTTGAGAAAGGTATTAATGCAATTAGTTGATTACAAATGTTTTTGTAGAGCCTAGGTTAACTTTCTCAGCACTATGTACCTGAAAACCAAAGACTTAATCATTCTATGAGCCTGTCTTTATTGTTCTTGATGCATGTAGTTATTTCTCTTACAGTGATACCATAGTCAGTGCTGCCTGGTTATTATGCTATGAATCCATTTCTACCTTGAACTCTTGGTTTCTATTGCCTGTATCAAATATCCTGAGGTTCACTTGTGTCTGGTTTGAGGTCCTCAAGTTTTGTAAAATCTCTGTTGATATAAACAAATATTCCTTTTACCTTACATGGAGGGCTTGTGACTTTCAATAGGTCCTCCAAGGAGTTCTATACCTTCAGCAGTATTAAAACACTATTATTATATGGAAAATAAGTTCAATCTAGTCTAGTCCTAATATGCACCACATACACAGCTAGAGGCTTTCATGTTATTTTAAGTATAATACTTTCCAGTCTAACAACATGGGTATTAATAATAATGATTTAATTTGCATAGCTTGTGAATGACTTCTCTGACATCAAAGTTTTATTCTGCCACATTTGACACATCTGTTCTCTTTACCTACATCATTAAATAAAGGCACGTCTACCATTGTTACATCCCCCACAATGACAAATAATTGTAACCGTGAAATAAAACTGACCTTGATACTGATGAGACTTGCAGCAATGGCAAAGTTTCAAGATCAATGATCAAAGTTCCCAAAAATCAAGTATCTATGGCACCAGGCTGTCCTGTGAATGAGTAGGGTAAGCTGAGAATAAACGTGAAAGGGTGTCTGAGGCCTGTGGACAATTACTGCATGGGAAGTCCTAGCCAGCAGTTGCCGTGAGAGAAGATAAAGCCACTGTTTCTAGAACTTCAGGCTTTGTTTCATTTTATAAACACTGTAGATGAAAGAGCCGCAGTCTGCTCCCTGCTGGATCTTGTCCCGGTAGCTCTGTGAATTCCATATTACCTTAGTTATAGTCCACAGAGAAGAATGACCATTGTTACAATTTTTTTAAAAATGTATATTTAAAATCTTAATCATTAAAGAAGTTAATTGTTAGAGCTGTGGTCCGGCATTTAACCGATACGCTGGCCTCATACAGTGCTTGTTCAATTTACAACTTAAGAATAACTGGCTAACTCTAAATCCCTGAAGCATTTGAGACAGGCAGTGATAGAACTTGGTTTGCTTTTAGGAGCTAATTTGTGTGCTATGAGGGTGCCAAGAACAGATACCTTGGCACAGGACTTCTGAACTTCTGATCCCATCTTTCTGAGAGGCCGAGGAAGAAGGATTGCAAGCTCAAGTCTAGTCTGGGCAACTTAGCAAATTAAAAAAATATCCTCTCTCAAAGTCAAAATTAAACAAGGAGTTGGGGATGTAACTCAATACTAATACCCTAGAATTGATTTCATTATTACAATAAATAAAAAAAAATTCTGCTTACAGTCAATACTGAAGACACAGTTATACAACTAGGAAGTACACAGAGCATGAAGGGTTGGGATATATCACAGAGAAACAACTAGGAACCAAGATTTGGCCAACTATTACACTTGAACATGAATAGAGATTGAGATAAGTGAGGAGTCATTGGGTATGAGTTCTGTTATCAGATTGTCTGTTTAAATTTCAGTTCTGTTATTAACAGCTATGCAAACTTGGGACAATATTTAACTTCTCTATATTTTGGTTTTACATTAAATAATATTACCATCAGACCCATGAGGTTGTTAAGGGAGCCTGTGAACCAGTGTAGAAAGTGTGCGGAGCCTTTGAGGTCAAGTATTGCCGTTGCAGTTTTCAACTTCTAATTACAAAGACACAAGGGGTGACAATTGTCTTAGTTGAAGCAGGAAATATATGAGGAAA
Organism: Ctenodactylus gundi; assembly: GCA_004027205.1. Lineage (NCBI taxonomy): Eukaryota > Metazoa > Chordata > Mammalia > Rodentia > Ctenodactylidae > Ctenodactylus > Ctenodactylus gundi. The sequence goes on along the minus strand of PVKB01002619.1, from coordinate 106,735 downwards.
AGCTGGTTTTTGAGGTGACTGTGATTATTTCAACTTGAAATAGATGATGTTGATGCTTATGGAAAATTCAGACTTTACTATTAACATATACTTGATGTAATCTTGTGAAATTTACCACCTCTGGAGTATTTAATGACAGCTTTGTGAGCTGACAATGTGTTAGATGGAAAGAACAGAAAACCAAATCATAACGACTTTAAAAACACGATTGGTTTTGTTTGGTTGTCACATAACAAACTACCTGGCAGCTCTTAAATGATGTGTAAGGGCTCACAGATGATAATAGCCAATGTCATGGTAATTTTTGACCCTTCTTTTAAGGGAATAAGATGGCCACTATGACACCCATTACTGAATACCCAGCGTGCAGTGGTGGGGAAGCAGCTCTTGATTTTTTAGTTAGGAAACAAAATGTTTTCCTAAAACTACAGAGGGTTTCTGATCTTTTTCTAATTTTTTTAAAACTATAACCATCTTATATAGCCAATTTTACCTTCAGAGTTGGCTGGGATGGTGAAGATTTAATTAGGCATCTTTGCACCCTTGATAAGAGTTAAGATATTATTAGTAAGGAAAAAAGAGTTTGAATAGTGGCAGGAGTGGTAGGCACCGACATAATGAAAGAGCTATCATTACGCCATGATTTAAAAGGAATTCTGTGACTGGGAGACTTGGGAGTGACTAGATGATCTCTGAAGTAATTCCTTAGTCATTGAATTCTGTGATTTAATCTAGCTAATTTCAAGAGCATCGTTATGTAGTTAATTCAGCACGATCGTTGGGCAATAACACTTTATTAGAAAACAAATCAGCACAATAATAAATAGCAATTGCATTTCAGACCTTTTCCAGTTAAAGGATGTGATGGCTTAGCATACATATATGCAATTATGAATATGGGATTTATTCTTATTCCTCTTGCCCTTCCTTTCCTCCTCATCCTCAGCTGCAAACAACATAAATGCTAATGGATGGCCATTTGTGTAATTTTGGTTTAGGTCATTTACTTGTAGATCATTCAGAGACATCAATGCATTATGATTCATTTTCTAAGTGAATTGTAAGGGTAGCTACCTCACAATACTGCTTTTCCTCCAAAATACTAGACATGCATTAGGATTTGTCGTCGTTGTTGTTAAGATGTCAGCCTATTTGGTAATGTGTACTATTATCATTTATTTTATAGTACCATCTAATTTATGCATTACAGAAATAATTGATATGTATTAAATTTGTATTAACTGGGTAGATTGCTGTGTAAAATAGCAACTAACAGCCTTCACTTTTTCTTGTATCTTTAATAATAATTAACATTTATCATTTAGTTAAAATTGCAAACGCTGCTCAAAATCCAATATAAACTTTTTCTTTGCTCATTTAGCATGCTTCTGAGAGAAAACTTCTTAAAAGAAAAAGATGCCATTCTTTGCAAATCCTTTTAGAAAAACAGAAAATAAATAGCTGAAGTCCAGCTGAGAACTTCCAGCTGGAAAAAAAAATTCTTCAAACCTTTGCTTGACAGAGTTAATGTGTACAGCAAACTGATATTAATGTGAGTGGAAGCAATGTGTTTTGGGCATGATTTCCATAGGCTTTATAGGTAGCAAGTGCATTCCTGGTAATAGTTCCTAGTTGATACAAAGGAAATCTTGACAGAGAATGAAGAGACTACAGATTTAATACAGTGTAATTATATGCTGTCCATCTATTTTTGAGCAAGTTATCATCCTCACATACAATCTCTCTTACATGCTTTATTACCAAGGAGACCCTGAAAAACAAGGGAGAAGACAGTAGTTACAGTTCAGGTCTAGAATGTTCCCTTGAAATCTCCAAGGTTTGTTCAGAAGTGGAGCCTTTGGAAGGTGATGGATCATGGGAGATCTAACTTCACAAGTGGATTCATCCGTCAATGAATTCATAACTGAAAGGAAATAGAAATTTACAGGGTAAAGTTTAGCTAAACTACTGTAGGATCTCCTGGGGAAAAATGTGAGTTGGTAAAATGTAGTTACCTAATCAGTGAAAAATGAAAGCGAACTAATGTTAGGTAGATCTAAGTCACTGGAACATTGGGCTTTTACATCCATTACAAATTTTTGCATAAATCCTTGAAATTATTATTATCATAAAAGAAATATGAAGGTATTTTAACGAAAGTTGAATCAAAAGTTCCACATGAAAAAAAAACCCAAGAAGATTGAAAAGTACTATAATACTTAACAAAATCAACAATGTTATTTTTATTTCAAATTAATATGTTTAAAAAATTGCATTATTTCAGTGAAAATATGTATTTAAAAAGAAGCAATCCTGATAGTGGCAACCAAAAAAGTCACATATCTAAAAATAAATCAGTCAATTCTCGACTTTTGTGGAAGAAATGAGAAAACATTATTAAATATTAAAGGATATAAAAATACAGAGACATAAAGTATAATGGGTTGGAAAACTGAATATTGTGAAGATTTAATGCTCCCCTTTTAAAAATTAATGTGCAACTTAAAACAAAAATTCTAGTTCTATTTAAAATGTTTCTTGGCCACTTAACAGATTTCTTCCAAATTTGTTTGGATAAACAAGTAGAAAAATAGCTTCAGGAGTAGAAGAGCTGGGAGAGAGATCTCATGATATTAGATGTCATAAGGTTATAAATATTAAGCTACAGTCCAGAAGACAATTCACTATTATTACTAAGTTAGGTAGATAGTGATTTCCAAGGTTTAGAGGCCAAAATGAGACATAAGTGAGGAAATCTGTTATTTCATAGAAATAAGGTAAGTCAATTAAGTGAGTAAATCATTCAGTATTTAATAAATTGATCTGGGACGATCAATTAACTATATTTGAAAAACGAATGACCGCATAAGTACACAGCTCTGCAGTGTCGCTGATATGCTAGAGGTCGCCATAACAAAGTCTTACAGATGGAAGGGCGTAAGGCTAGGAATGACTATGCACTGTTCTGGAGGTGAGAAGACCAAGGCCATGGTGCTGGCAGAGCTGGTTTCTTCTAAGCCTATGAAAAAATATTTACCCACTTCCTTTAAGTCCCTCTCAGGGTTTTGCTGGCCACCTTTGGTAGTATTTATCTTGTGAGAGCATTATCCTGACTTCCACCTGCATCTTTACATGGTACTCTCACGATGTGCCGTACCTATTTCAAAGAATACTCAAAGAAACACAAAGAGGTATCCGATACCAGGTATGGAACAACAGTGTCTGTAAGAAGACTTAGAGAAATCCAAGTTTTCTCAGATATAAATTGACAAAAATCTGGAAGGCTGAAATTGGCAAATATATGTAACAATTGGAACTCTCACATTGTGCCAGCAGGTATGTAATTGCTCTGTCCCCTAGTGTGCACTGTGTGTCATAAAGTGTTTAGTGCATACGCCTTACCACCAATTAACTGCTACAGATGTTCTTCAGAAAGATTCTAACATGTGCCTAAAGCGTGTTCTCAATCTCTGTCTCTCTGTCTCTCTCTCTCTCCCTCTCTCTCTCTCTCTCTCTCTCTCTCTCTCTGTGTGTGTGTGTGTTTCTCTCTGTCTTTATATATAAAATGTTACTGTGTACAGATAATATTTTAAATAGTGAAAGATTGGAAAACAATCTAAATGTTTATCAACAGGAGAGAATGGATAAATTATAATATACTCACAAGATACTGCCAAATCTTTTTAAAATTTGAAGACTTACTTGTATACAGAAAAGCTGAATCTTTGAAATCTTATGGAGACAATATTGACAAGCTGCAGGATGATGTGTGTAATAAGATTTCATTGACAATAATGTTAAAGAGCTATCCAGCAATATAATCTATTACCTATACGAACATTCAGGAGAGTCCTTCACACTGGAGACAATACCAATGGAAGTAAAAAGATGTGAACTCATTTTTTTTTGTCCTATTTACCCTTGACAGGGGCTACAGGGCTGCTTTTTGCGTTGTACTTTGTGTCTTTTTTTGTGTATGTCTGAAATATTTCATCTCAAAGACAAACATCCATATAAAAAATCTAAGCAAAAAATAAATAAAATAGAAAAGGAGTCAACATGTGAAAAAAACAGCCACAGTATGAAATGGAAGAAATATTTGAATAAAGCTAGACAAAGATAAATGAGGGTAGACAATGGAATGTATTGTAATCTATTTCAAAGGCTGTTCACAGAAATGGCTCATTGTTATTAGAAATGTGGACAAAAAACAAAAACAGTGACAGATCCCAAAAGCACTTTACCAAGGAGAAAAAGGTGGAGAATGTGGACAAAAAATATCTAAAACATGATGACCCTCTTGGGCTATAAGTTTGAACCTCTCAATTGAGCTGGCCCGTTAACTGGAGCCACTGTTCTGCTGGGCGGACATGGATATATTTGAACTTTAGGTGACATATGGCAAGGCCCTTCTCCACTTTTCTAGCATTTTGGGCAGCCAAGGATTCTCCATTTCTTTAAACTAAAACATCCAGGTCCCAAGAAATCACAAAGACAGGCAGACTGAGATGGTGGGCTACGGGATTAGGCGGACTTGGCTGGCATAGTTTTTTTTTTTTTTTCTGACAGAGGCTAAGCTGCTAGCTTCACATCATTCCTAGATACATAAATTTTAACATTTTCAGTAATTTCCAATTCTAATTAATCTGATTATTTATTAATACTCTTCAAATAACTCGTGTGATGAGCACAGAGAACCCTAAGTCCAATAACTGTATTTGTAAGATTTTTGTTTAACATGCACCTTCACGTTCTTTCAGTCTTTCTTTCTTTCTTACGAATCCTTTGTCTTTAAATCAGTTTGCCCCATGCATATTTTTAGTATGAGCTTTGATGAGGTTTTCTTCTAACTACAGAAATAACTTCCTACCTCCAAAAAAGAAGCAGTCGAGTTTCAGGTATTGGCATTATTTAAACGAAATTCTGGTGGTGCTACTGTGGCAGGAATAAGTACTGTATATAGGTTTAGAGGACAAAAGGAGAATTTTAATGCATGATCACATCTGGGAAGTTTCTTCAGTTTCTTTATTTTTATTTATTAAGTGAAAACACATTTTCATATCAGCCCTGTCTACACATCAATTACTGTGTGTGTATATGTCTGTGTATGTGACCTTCCTTTGGCATTAGAATACTGTTTAAATTATTTAAGTTTTTAATATTAGAACATTGTATTTGATTTCTAGAATTAGAAGGCTGTAATGTTGGATAATATTAATGATTAATTGACAATGTTATTTGATTATAAGCCTCTTGAGCAATTCTAAACAAAAAGCAGGTTTTGATTAATGTATATTTAATATCTCTTTACTAGAATTGTATCAAGGAGAGGAAAATATAAGAATTTATTATTTTCATTTCACAAAATCAATGATGAGCAGAAACCCCATCCTTTATTCTTTCTTGTATATTCTATAGTAGCCAATAAAACAAGCCCTGCTAAATGATTAATTCCTAAATTTAAAATGAAATGTCTGCTACAAAATTAAATTATGGCTCGTAGACTGCATGGCATAAATCCTTCACAGAGTGCTATAACCTTTATTGTTTTTGAAATGTGCCCCATCAAAGAGCCCTCCAGCAAATGTACAAGGGACCCACATGACATTTACATAGTCATTGTGTCAGATTAGACTTTGTGACACTCCCAGATCATTAGACAAAGCCTGAATGGAACAGATGCGTGACAGATTGCTCAATGTATGGTGCAGGGCAAAAGAAACCAGAGAAACAGTGGGGCTTTCCTCACACTTGAGCCCTATGTCCAAAGCATCCCCAACAGGAGATCATCTTCAAGTTGTTGTTGTTGTTGTTGTTGTTTTTAAATCAGAGGCTCAGGATACAGTCATTATAATTTTTCAATAGCATATGATTATCCATTTATAGCATGCTCTACCCAAGACTATATAGCAGACCACAGTGGGTTTTTTTTAAGCTGGTATATTCCTGGATAAGAATTTTTATAGTAGATATTTCATTTTAAATTTAAAATTAATTATTTAACAGCTAGTGAGGTTTGTTTGATTACTGATTAACTTTCTTATGGTGAAAGAACTTATGTTGCTCCTAGCATCCAGCAATTAAATTTTATTCATCTACATTTTTTAAAAAAAGACAAACAATTTCTCATATTTAAAAAAAGAATACCACAGATTAGTATGTAGGGAAGAAACTGCAACATGTTTGATTTTTTTAAGTAAGGTGACTTTAGGAAGATTTAGCCTTTTTTATTTTTTGGTGAGACTTGGTTTTTTCATCTATGTTGAAAATGATTTGCAAATTGTAATGACAAAGATGCAAAGTAGCAGCAAAACCCCAAAGTACAGTGACTAGACTTCAAGTTTGAATTCTGACCCTCTAGGCAGAGCCTCCATGTCTATAAAGTTGTCCTTTAGTCCTGTATTTTTGCCTTCACATATCATACTTTCAAACCAATATCTTCATAACAATGTTCTCCCACAACACACACACACACACACACACACACACACACACACACACACACACACACGCCCTTCCTTCAGCATCTAAAAATGGGAAAAACAAATGGAAAAAGTACATCATATTTCCCAAGAAGAGGGAAAAAATTCAGAATCTTATTATTTAACATAATAAGTCAAGTGAATAACATGAAAGTCAAGTCAAGAGCCTCAAATATTTATGTCTGAGGTCTAGGTATTTCTATTCCCCAGTAAAGGGATTGTGTGCCTTGGAAAATAAGGCTGTATACTTTCAGCCTCTGAAAGAATCAAGTTTGGATACAAAAATCTCATTCTGCAACATGAGTTACTGTCAGAACATGGAACCTTGAAGAAAATGACATTTCAATAAATAAACAAATGAAATCAATTGTTATATTTCAATTGTACTCTACAACTTCAAAGGCACACTTCATAAACATTATCTTACTAATATCCCAACAACTCTCTTCATATAGTATTTATTCTCATTCCCTTTTAAGGAAACTACCTAAAGTCAGGAAGTTAAATGATTTGTATGGGTAAATATAGTAAATAGATTGTTACTCTTTGCTTTATTTCAAATCATCTTACTTAGTACCAAAATTAGGATTTCTGAAGAACTTGTAAAACAGGATTGCTTAAGAGAAGAACACTCTTGTGTGTGAAGTCAGAGTGATAGCCAAGGTGACCTCATAAAAGTACTAAAGAGGCCTAAGCTTATTTTAAAATAAAAATTTTTATCTCAGGTTGACTAACTCAATTCTGGATAGATTGAGTTGAAATTTTATTTAATAGAATCAAAAATGCTTAAGGCTTAATTCAAGAGTAAAGAACTCAGCCTTTCCTAAGTAGTAATTAATTATAGCAAAAAATTCAAAAATAGTCTACTCATGTGTAAGAAATCTAGCCTCCCTCTCTTCTCTGTTTTAGTGCAATTAAGCTTTTCTGATCTTAATTTGTGTGATTATCCCAGCATGATCTATAGCGAGGGCTTGGTGGGCTCAGAGGAGTGGCTGAACCCTAATCACTATAAAATAGATCTCCCAGAGGAAGTAGAGACATCTGGAAAGTAACATCATAGGAACAAAAAGTAGAACTGGAATATAAAGTAATACGAAGTAGAACCAGACAACCAGACACAAACTCAACTCCTACATTTGAAACACGCGTACCAGGCTTATTATTATACTTTCAAAATAATGTGATGAAACTCTACTTAGGAGAGGTGTTCCTATTAAAACTTTTAAATCTTAAAACTAGTTTTATGTTTCAAATTTAGAAATACCTGGTTCCAAAATGTATTTTCCTTTCAATTGTTTCAAAAAAAGTTGAATAATCATGTAGAAAATAATTACATTTTTCCTTGATGAATAGAAATCTTACAGTGTCTCAGAGTCATTGTTCTGAATTCTGTTTATATTGTGTCATACCCATTTGGAGATATTGTAAATAAGTGGCCTATGCGCATATTCTGGAAGTTTCTTTTATTTATTTTTACTATTATTATTATTATTATTATGAGACAACATCTTGCTTTGCAGTTCAGGCTGTTTTTCAACTCAATATGTATCCCAGGTCGGCCTCAAACTCATGGCAATCTTTGGAAGTTTCTTTTAGAAAAGTAAACCAAATATTAATTTGTGGAATGTTTATATTTCCTTTGTTCCTAATTAGCAATTTGAGTAATTTGGGATTACTTTTAATGGGATCTTGTTGAATCTTAGTAGTACCAGAATTCCAGATTCCTCTATTGAAGAGATTACTTACAGAGATCAGAAATCTTTTTATGAATTTGCCTCTCTTGGCCTCCAAAGTTACCTACTCTTTTTTTTTTTTTTTTTTTAGTTGCATGCCAGCTGGAGATATAGCTCAGTAGTAGAGCATTTGCTTAACGTCTGCAAAATCTTGGTTTCTACTTGAGGAACTGAAAAAAAAAACAAAAAAAAAAACAAAAAACAAAAACTTAATGTCTTACAGAAGAAACCTGGAGAATTTTTACAAGATGAGCCTATGGCTTCAGTGTTTCCTTTGGTCTGACTAACTTGAGAAAAGTTTTCTCCTGATTTAAAGACCTGATATACCTTTTCTTAGAACTTTTACTTTAAAAAACTTAGAATTATAAGTTTTCTGTCTATTTGTGATCCAATTTTATTACAAAGCTTCTTACCACTTTTATAGCCAAGGAATTCTTCCTTGCAGCCTGAGAACATCTATCTGAAACGCAGGCATAAAGGGAGATATCCTTCACGGGGCATAGGTGCCTACCATGATTGGGTACCTTACTCTAGTGCAGTCAAGGTGTATGAACAAAACCCAGGCAAGAATTCTGCTTATCTTGCAAGCTGCGTTCAATTCTACCTACTATTCACCTTTATTTTTGACAGAAGTATGTTCTGACTATCCTGAAAAAGATTAATAACTTATGCTAACTAGAATAACTATCAAAACTTAAAGATCTGTGAATAAAGATCCTTAGGGGAACCAGTACTTTTTAGAATTGACCTGAGTCTGAAATGTGCCCAAGGCACACAAGTCATTAGTTTCCATTTCAATCTACATCTCAATAGCAAGAGTGTTTTTTCTATCTTCTTGTGGCTACAGCAAAGTAATAGCCAGTCGGGCCTTTCTAGGATATTGTAGCACCTACTAAGTAGTACAACGTAAAAGTTGAAAGGATATGGAGAAAAAAATATTAACTTAAAATTTTTTAGTAGTGTAGAAAAAGTTGCTATTACTCATACTTTTAAGGTAAAAAGAACTAAGAAAAAAGATAATGTCTGAGCAGATGACAGAATAAAAGGAACACAAAAGAATGAAGTTGAAATTCAAAAGAATAAAGTTGTCTCCCTCTACAATACAGCCAGCAAAATCCATTCCTTAACCCTGTACTTAGCTCTATCTATCCTCGGAGAGCAATTAAAATATAAACAAGTGCCAAGATTCCTTACCTTCCTGCAACATACAGATTGCTGGAAATAAATATAACTTGTACAATAGTAAGCCAAAACTGAGTGGTGGATATTGCTTTCTGTTTTCAGGGGAACTTAATAGATTTTATAAAAGTTAGAAGATGTCTCCAAGCAGGAAGAGGCTCATCCTAGTAAAGACTTGTTAAAGCTGTCCTTCTGCCACTACAAGGCACAAGGGAATGTGAGTCCCCTAAAGAGTACACATTTACTGGAGAAAATACAAACTGGAGACTCAGATTTATATAGATAAATAAATGAAAATTATTACCCAGAACCCCTATTTTCTTAATCCAAAGAGGATTTGGGGCTCAGCGATCAGAGCTCTTGCCGAGGAAGCAAGAGACCCACAGTTTGAGACCTCAGTGCCATATAAGATGTGGGTATGTGGTGATACGTGCCCATAATTTCAATACTTGGAAGGCTGAGTCAAGAAAACTGCCAGAGACTGGACGCCAGCTTGAGCTGCCTACTCTGTTCAGGATGAGCCTGAAATACAGAGGAACCCTCTTACAAAAATTAATTAATTAATAATAAAAAGTGTATCTTGAGAAAAAATATTGGTAAAACTAAAAGTATCTATATTTTGTGGAACAGTTGTTGGGAAAACCAAGCTAAGACTTTTTACTCTGTGACAAGGGGACATCTTTACACTGACAGTGGTGGTTAAGAATGAGATATGGAATATGCATTATTTAAATAAATAAAGCTCATTCAAAATGCCATAGATAACATAAAGAGTAGTGTAACTTTTTTTTTTTTAAAGACAGGGTCTTGGTCTGTAGTCCAGATTGATCCTAAACTCACTCATCTACAAAGAGAGATAGCTTTGAGGCCTTTGTAGGTAAATGAATGTAACTTGAGACCATCATGCTTAGTGAAGTGAGTCAGATGCAGATAGTTAAATATCAAATGGTTTCTCTAACAGGAGAAACCCAGGAAACAGTCATTTCATAGAACTAAATGGAAGCGATAGTGGGAACTAGGGGGGAGAAGGAGGGTATGAGGCAGTCAAAAAGGAAGAGGGGAACAGTCGATAATTTTGACGTGATATACATGTGCACAGAATACTCAAGTTCAAGGTAAACTTTATGTGTCACATATGTACATATCAACAAAATGAGAAAGAAAGAAAGAACTTACCATAAAACCCAGGCCAGTCTCCAACTATGGCCATCCTCCTGTCTCAGTCTTGCTGGGACAGATACAGATATGTGCAACCAGATATGTGCTGGGGAATAAAATCCAGGCCCTTGCACTTGCTTCTTTCTTTCTTTCCTTCTCTCCCTCTCTCTTGCTTTCTTTCTTTCACCAGAGTCTCACTCTGTAGCCCAGGCTGGTTGTGAACTCACTATGTAGATCAGCCTTACCTTTGACTCAGGACAACGAACCTGCCTTAGCCTCCTGTGTGCTAGGATTACAGGACTGCATCACCACACCCAGTTTTATGTGGTGCTGGGGAATCAAACTCAGGGCCTTTTGCTTTCAAGGCAAGCCCTTTAACTGCTGTGCCATTCCTCAAGTGTTCTTGACTGCTGAGCTACATTCCTATCCCAAATGAGACTTTGGAACACTTGGAAGAGAAAAAAAGAAAGAAAAAAAAATAGAAAACTGACAAAAACTTCCAGCAGTTTTATATAAATGAATGCACAAGGAAATCTGATACAATATATACTTGTTTTGCTTTCAGTTATTGCAACAAAATAATTGTTGACAAAATATAAAAACATAAAATGGGTTAATAAAACAATTAGATGCGATGTAAATTTTTCTTCCCCTTCTGAGGACAAAGAGAAAGGTAGGTGTATTAGTTTGGGTTCCTTCAAAGGCAGAATCTACAGATGGTATAACAGAAGTTATCTATTAGGAAGGCTTACGAATGCAGTGATAGAGATAATCCAAGATGGCTGCTCAGGCGTGAAGTAGAACTCTCGCCCGGGACTGCAGGACAGCCGATGACAGTCTGCTGCAGATCTTGGTTGTTCAAAGAACAATGTTGAAATCTAGAGCCTGATGATTGATGACTGAAGAGCAGCAATGGGCAGACAGGCGCAAGTCTAGACTGGAGCGAATCTGTGCAGAAAATCTACGGCACGGCACGTAGCAAATCGGCATCCATAGACAATTGCAGAGTCGAGTGCTTTCCCAGAGGAATAAACTGTAAGGACGGTCCTTCTTCATTCCTTTTATACCATTGGAGTTGCAGTTGGCCCTCCCACATCTGGGTAGGTGCTATTCCCTTATTGGCCAGCCCACAAGTCACTCACACTCTAATCCAGGCTGGTTCTCAATTCCCAATCTAGACATGGTTCCCAAATCCTAATCTAGGTGTGGTCCCTCATTGCCACAAGTTGACATAATCTCTTCAATGGTCACACTAGCATTTTTCGGCAAAATCAGAACTAATTTCAATTCTCGGCTCCGCCTAGACACACATTCTCTGGGGGCTGAGCCACACCCTCGGCTAATCTGTGCAAATACCGAACTGTGGTGTGCGAAGACCTCTGCTCTTCTTGGCTTCTCCTATGTCCCCCTGCACATATGCTCATCTAAATTTCTTAGATGAAAGATTTTAGTTTTTCCAGTTTTTTCTTTTCCTCCTTCCATACCTTTCTCCGTTCTTGTTTCCTTTTTGCTTTTGTTTCTTTTCTTTCCTTTATTTTATCTTCTTTTGACCGTTTATGGAAGACTATGGATATAAACTTGCTTTGTACTTCACTCGGTTTTTAGTTTTAAGACTCTTAAATGTCCAGCTAACTAACTGCATGGTATATAGCCGCAGACTTAGAGGAAAAGGAGTTCTCATTTAAATATTTAATTTCAGCCATATATGTGGGGAAAGGATTTTTAATCATCAGATTATCGTTGTATTCAGAGAGCAAAATTCTGATGATAAACTTTTCAGTTTGGGGAGATTCAATCTATGGTTATACCTTGTGTCTTATACATATTTCATAAATGTCTTCATTCTCTGCTTTTGGTCTTAAACAGATATTTCTTTTTTGATGGGAATGAAGTTACACAAAACACAGTGATTATGAAGGACGCAGACACTCATGCACATGCATACACACCATACATACGATGTGGTCAAAACTCCAGGTGATCGTGCTCTATTAATACTATTATTAGGAATTTGCCAGCTTGTATTTGAAGTTATATCAGTGTCTGCTTTCCATTTTTAAGATAACATTGTTAGCTGCATATGCTCCACCTTGTTAGCTTGTGGTTGACATTTTCTAAAGAGCATAATTACCAGTTACTTCCCTTCTGGAATGCAAGTACTTTTACTTCTCCTTCAAAAAAAAATAAAAATCTAGTTGAGGAACTGGAGGAATGGCACAGCAGTTAGCAAGCAAAAAGCTCTGCGTTCAATTCCATAGAACCAGTTAAACTGGGCTTCGTGGCACACACCTGCACTCTCAGCAGTTGGGAAGGTGAAGCAGGAAGATTACCAAGTGCTCAAAGCCAGCCTGGGCTATGTAGTGAGCTCAGGACAAGCCTGGATATAAAAGCAAAGCCCTGTCTCAAGAAAACAACAACAACAACAACAACAACAACAACAACAACAACAACAACAACACCACCACCACCACCACCACCTGGTTGATTTCCCTTTGCCCTGAATCTCGGAAACAGCTGCTTTACCTTTAATAAAAATGGGCTAACCTAGTTATTTAGGAAGCATCATTAAAAAGAGAGGAGGCTTGGATAGAGGTGCACTGAGATTTGAGACCTGGGAGTGATGGCTCCGTGTTTACATGCCGAAAAGACCTCAGACAAAGGTGGCCTAGTGACTGACCCCAGGAGACACCACACAGACCTGAAGTTTGACAAACGAGCCCTGTTTGAATTCCTGACTTTCAAAATTATAAGACGTTATTTGTTTCAAAAAATCTCTTTTTAGTCACTACATATTGATAAATAACAAAAACAACTCTCATAATCTATAACATTTTTCAGTCTGCTTAACTTCTAAGGTATCAAAACTCCAGGTATCACATTCTATTAATACTCTCTTTAATAATTTGCCAGTTGTATTTGAAGTTATATCAGTGCCTGCTTTCCATTTTTAAGATAACATTGTTAGCTGCGTAAAATTTACACTAAATATTTTACCTGTCTTTCCTCTTAGTATTTTATATACATGGTAATCATCAGGGAAATCCTGAGAGTAGCTCCTAATTATATTACAATTTTTCAGGTGAAAATAAAAAAATATATACAGACTAGAATAGATTTCTAATTTGTCCAAGGGCAGAAGGTAAGAAAGACATGGAGCTGAATTTGCACTTAGGCTATCCTGGGTCTTTTGTCTAGGTTTTCCTCTTTATTATTATTTCTGCTATAAATTTTCTCTCTTTTTAAATTCTCTGTAACTCATTTATTTTTTTTTTGTAAAACTACAAATCATTTAGTTCAAGAGAATTGTTTATCCTCCGCTACAGCTATGTATTTATTTCTATTTACATTTTAAATTATGTCTAAAAAATCTAAAATTAAAATTTTAAGAAAAATACACCTAACCAGAAATTTCCTTTCTTCACTATTTATCTTTCAATTTTATTTTTTGTAGAAAAATTTCTCTTCACTCAATTAAAATATAATTAAAATATAATAGTCTGTAAGACCGTTTTATTGATAACACCAAACAGCTAGACTTCAGGCATTTGCCACGGAGTCAAGCTTTGAAATTATTAATTCTCAGTAACAAAGTATTGCATAATTTAAGTAATACCACAAATCATTTTTTGGAGTATACATAACATATTGATGAATCTTACTTCTCCAAAATAGAATGCGTAAACTGCTAAACAAATCCAGTCTCTATGTCCAGATTCTCCTCGTTGGGTCTACACATTCCACTATTTTAAAAATTACATTGAAACTTCTTTGCAATGGACACGGTTGCACATATATTTTATCTCTGCGTGTGTTGTCCTAATTTCCGTTATTTGCTTGAGCAGTGAGTGAATTTTGTTTTGTGGCCTCCGCTTTACATCCTCCTTTGTGAAGTGAGACCTAGAAAGATGTCACACAGACAGCCTCCAGTGGGCCGATGTGACCAATTTTAACTGTGAAGTAAGGCCATCCTACTACATTGAATAACACATTAGCCGTTTTATGACCTCTAATACATATTTACTACAACTATGGTGTTGCTTATAGAATCTAGGATACTTTCTAGAAAGCCCTGTTGAATAAATGTGTTTCGTTGTCTATTGAAGTAATTTTCTTTCCTTAAACATAGGTAGATTTGTTTCGAAACTGTAGATGCTATGACTCATGTTACTGATTTTATTTCTTTTGCCGCTCCTGAGAGAACTTAAAAAATTATCTTCTTTGTACAGAGGTGCAGGATTTCATTGTTTAGGATTTGTATGTTCACCATATTCCTGCTTCAATATTGCTTTTCTATATTTATGTACTCTTAGCCCATTTTCCTTACTTATTATAAATGAATTTTACTGTGCTCTGCTTATATAACTATGTTAGCATTCATAAATCCCATTTAGGTACAGAAAAATGTCTACATAAATCAATAAGTAAATATTATCGTACTTCCATTACACAATACAGATTCAATCTTCCTATGCGTTGGAGGTAATGCCCTATTGCTACATATTCGTATCTAGAAAGAGTGGACCTCACTTTTCTATCATAGTATCAAGAGTTTGCTACACAGACTGGGTGGAAGCAAAACGAATGGGCAAGATAGAGCATCCCCATCAAAATTTCTTTCTACAGACTTCCTTATACATGTATGTGCTGATGTGTTGCATGACAGTAACAGGGAAGCATAGGAAAATGTAAGTCAAAATGAACAATTTGATCCTAAATTCTACTTTGAACTTATTTCTAATCTCTTCTGTGGCTCTAGGTATTTGAATGTGACAGGAATAATACGTGATTATTTATCTCTACATATTATTAGTTCAAAATGAAATAGTTTTTGTGTCTTTTAAATTTGTAGTGACTATATATATATATATATATATATATATATATATATATATAGTGTCATGAACTTTGTGGATATAATTTTTGTCAAGCTGATCAAATAAATAATTTTGTGGCAAATGAATTAATCCAGTGAAATTAGTAATGTCAGTTTCTCTGCTTTCTTCCCCCTTACTTACTTTACCAAGCTCACCAGTTAGTTGAATGTCCAGCTGACAGCCTAATACATATAGCACTATGTTGAAGTTCTCTGTTGTATACAATGCGTCTTGGTCTGCTCTCCCTACCCGAGATCTCATAAACCCAGTCATGTATATGTATGTAAATAGATCACAATAAAGTTAGTGAATACATTTCTGCACTAAGGACATGAAATTTAAACCTACTGTAACATACTGCAGCCCTTAAAATATTTGCACCTTTCAAGAAAATGGTACTTTACACAAGCACAATGATGTGACTAACCCCAGTGTCGCAGAATGGACCAATATGGTTAGGTTAGGCCTAAGTTCTCATTTCCTAAGTGGGAAAAAATCAACAATTTTCTCTGACGTTTAGCGATACTAAAATTAATAACTAGATAAATTCAGAATCTGGGCACTGTAAGTCTCTAGACACTGGACCAAATGTTGGCTATACAGCACACCTAATACTGAAAGGTCCGCAGTTAAACATCAGAGATAACAAACTAAGAATCACGGTAAAAACACACATTAAAGCCAGGGAGTATTTAAATGCTATTGAAACAGGCAGAAGCACAAAGAAAGTGCACCTCTATAAACACCGCAATACCGGGGAACACGGACTAGAGTTGTGTCCGAGCGCCAAGAAGCCGGTGCAGAAGACCGCGTAGAGTGAACGTCCCCACGGGAGGAAGGCCGCGCTCACGTCCAAGAAGCATGAAGCTGCACACACTGGGAAGGCGTCCCCGCAGATCTACTGGCTGCTGCAGAGATGGCATGCAAACCCACACAGAGAGGGGTACCAAACGAGGAGCCCTAAATGATTGTTTGACTTGGATAAGTTACCAAGTTACCTTGATTTCTTTATCTTACATTTGTGACAATACTTAATACCCACATTACAGTATTATTTTCATAAGAGGAAAAGATCAAAT
Source organism: Ctenodactylus gundi (assembly GCA_004027205.1). Classification (NCBI taxonomy): domain Eukaryota; kingdom Metazoa; phylum Chordata; class Mammalia; order Rodentia; family Ctenodactylidae; genus Ctenodactylus; species Ctenodactylus gundi. The sequence goes on along the minus strand of PVKB01002619.1, from coordinate 90,230 downwards.
GCAGAAAGTGCACAGAGACTGTTACAACCAGATGAAGGGAGGGTAGGGGGAGGGACAAAAGGAGAGTGCAAAAGCCCTTGTCACTGTGACAAGGAAAGTATGTGCACAAAATGCTCCACTCCATTGTAAACCTTAAATTCTGCACTTGTACATATCAATAAAATGGGGGGGGGGGGAATGATTGGAGTTAGTTGAGAGAAAAATAATAAAGAAGATGGTAAGAAATCAAAATAAAGAAAGAGTCAGAACTTAAAATACAAGAATAATGATACAATTTTAGGCACAGCATAATGTTTTTATTTTTTAGAAATCACTCCCATGGCAGTGTGTAGAAGAGGAAGGAGACAAAAGGCCTATGCCATTAAATTATCAAATCTCAAAATAATAAGGGCCCCGCTTAGACAACAGAGATTGGGACAGAGGAACAAAGGTTTATTTGGTATAAATGTTAGGTGTGGAAAACTGAATGAGTTTAGGAAGGGAAGCAAAGTGATGAGCTAGGAAATTCACTTTGACATTACTGACTTAGTGGATGGGGCAGGCAGTAGCAGAGTTGTGCAAGATTAAAGGATAGAAGAATGAAGATCTTTGTAAAAAGAAGGAAATGGAGACTGAAGCGCCTTTTGGAGATATTACACAATTATGATTTGGGCTTTGGGAGAATTTCCTGCACATAGGTATGCATGTGCTTTCCGTCATACCTATGTTGGACAAAGGATGCTGAGGGCACCATTATGTAGAGATATACAGAGAATCAAGGGCAACAAAATATGGGAAGTTAAAGTGAAAAAACAAACGAAGCTAAATTAAATAAGTAACAATTTTAGAAAGAAATGACCATTTTAGAAAGAAGAAAATCAGAAAAAAAGAAGCAAAGAAAAGAGAATTTTCAAGAAAAGAATCATTGCCAAAGTTCAATGTAGGAGAAATGTCAGGAACCTAGCATTTGAAATGCCTAGTATAGAGCACTGTGGAGACTTACGACACTTTTTAGAGCAGTTCTGATGAGGTAGTAGACACAGAAATCAAGTTCAGAGCAAATATTATCGATTATAAGAACTGTAATTTATTATAAATAATTATGTCAAGAATCATGACTGCAGAGAGAACAATTTGAAAGTCTCCCAAAGTCAATGAAACTTTTATATGATAAAGATGTGATTTAATGTATACTGTGATTACCAATAGAAAGAGAGCAGAACAGTGAAAGAAAATTTAATGGAATTTGAACCAATTGGAAATAAGAGGTTAAGATCCAGAGTAAAGGTTGAAGTATTGATTACGTGTAGGTGAGAAGAATGAACATCTATCCAAATAAGAACAGAGGAGGTAAGGGAGGGGTAGTGATAGAGAGGTAGTCACGTTTGAGTATGAGAAGGTCAAATACACATTATTAGACAATAAAACTGTAAGAGGAGAAAATAACATTAATCACTTCCTTTTTTTACATTAAATAGCCATTATCAAGTGTTAAGAAAATTTTCAAGTTTGTACCAAGGAAACTTTCAAAATCCAGTGAGAAACTCATCACTTATCAACACTCTTCAAGATTTAAAAGTCTTACTCCTTCTAACTGGTTTTAGAGACATTTACTGAAACATTTACATGCAGCTCCTTACCTCCACATTTATTATGGTAATTAAAGAGATGCAAGCTCTTATGTTTCGAAAGGAAAAGTAAGTTTTCCATTTCACTGAAAATTAAAAGGCAATGTCATATGGCAAAATTACAATGAGTCATATTCTTTGATCTTCCCGTTTTCAAGATATATTGCATTTTAAGATATTTTACAGTTGTAACAGATCCTTTTTAAACAGGTTAATCCACTAAAGATGAACAATGATCTTAAGAGAAAACAAACAAGCTGGTGCAAATGGAAAGCCCTTGTGTTTAGACAGACAGCTCATTTCCGCAAGGGGCCGATGATACAAAAGTCCAAAATCATTCAATCCTTCATCATATTCAGTAGAATTGAGATGACAGTGGAAGAGGAGGAGACATCACATTTAGACCAGATTTTTGCTCACTGATCAAGAGAGGACATCTAGAAATAAAAATTGCATCTTATACTTCCAATGTGATATGGGGAACATGGTAACTACCTTTCCTGATTCACTAAAGAAAATTTGTTTTAACCTTGCCCTTCTAGGCAAGCGCTATGGACTGGTTTATCTTCAAGATTTTCTTGAAAGGTTGATTCAACCTAGGAAGAGTGCTACACACCTTAGGGAAGAAAACTCAGATTTGTGGGCCAGAAATTCAAGTGTGTAACTTTAATGACTCTGGGTCATTATTTTCTTTATCTGTAAATTATACGTAACACTTAATACCTATCCTGAAGCTTTGTTGTTGAGATTAAAAAAATAAATGGATAGTGCTCAACACAAATTTATCATGTGAAAAAGGCTCAGTGAATGGTTCTAATGATTGCTAAGAAAAAGCGCCCGATCCATGGCTTAGAGGGCCTTGTGCGATACTAAGTACAAGGGAATCTTTTGGTAATAAATTGCTGCTCCATAAAGAAATTGAGGAGTTGTAGAGAATATTGAGTAGGTTACAGATCTGGTTGAAGAGCTATCGTTTGAAGTTATAAAAGTTACAAATATTTCTTTTAACTAATTTCCATAGGCCCAGATTTTATCATTATCTGAATCATTAAACATGCAATTATAAATTCTAGCTATGATGATTATGAAGAGCAAATGAAACACAGTCATTTAAACCATCAAATCCAGGTAGTCCTCAAGTTTTCAGGTTGAGGACTATGAATTTCAGTTACCAGAGTTCAAATTATACAAGTCTCCATAAAAACTGGCCCCAATTTCAGTTACTATGGTATTTCAACTGTGGATAATTGCATTAAGTACTTTTCTGCTACTACTCTGTCCACTTTTTCCATGAAAAAAGTCAAGAGAATATTACATGCATTATAGAGCTGGGGGAAGGATTAAGTAAATAAATAACCAATATGCATCGTGGCCACTGGCACATCGCAGCACTCATTTAAAATTTGCCCTTGATTGTTCGTGGATTGTTTGTTGTCCAATTCAGACATAGACACCAATTGTATGGTGTGTTGCTTCATTTCTTTGCGATAAACTTATCTGACATTTCACAAAAATAGGTGATCAGAGGAGTGGAAAAATCGAAAAGAAAAGAAGAAAGAGTAACAGACAAACTAAAAGCAATACACACTAAACAGAAGTTGAAATTTACCTTTACCTCATCAAATACCATAGCATAGAGGAAAGAGGTAGCGATTGGGAAATTAATAATGCTGCCACTCCTGCTATCAGAGAACCAAGAGCAAGTTGGATTGACATAAAAAAGAAAAACAACTGTGACAGGATGACATCCAAAAGGATGTGAATCCAGCCAAAATTCACATTAAAGAAAATCATGGATCTATTTTTAATATTAAAAGTGCAAGAATAAAATGTTGGGAACTGACTCAAACTTATAAAGGATCATGGCAATTTGTCAAGGCACAGATAAAAAAGTCTTGCTATGTATTTTAATTAATTTGATGAGGTAAAGGTAAATACCGTTTAAACTTCTCTGGATAAAATTTTGCTAAAAGAATTGATTTTCATTGTTTTCAGTATTTTAAATGCTAATGCATTGAAAGATGTAAATTTTATTAATTTTTAAATTCTTCTTGGTTTAACTTTTGAGAACATTTTAAGCCATAGAGAAAAATTATAAATTTTTCCATTAGTCATGAGATTGTTTTGCATCATTTCAGCAACTAATTAATTTTTATAGACTTTCTTGCACTATTATGTAAAGCAAGGTTTATTGTGTCTACTTATTAAATAATTTGAATATGATGATCCAGCACTTTGAATAATCTGCACTTTGTGAAATACTATATATACATATGGCCGTATATGAAGCATTTTCTCACTATCTATCCAAAAGTCTAACCATAGATTCTGAAAATGAGAAAACAGGATTAGAAATAATAAACTAGATGCCTCAAACCGGAAAACAAACAAATTGTAGAGCTGAGATTTGAAGTCAGATATTTTGACTCTAAAAACACCCACTTGGTATATATGTTGGCTCTACTTTTCACTAACTGTGTGATCTCATCCAAATTATTTCAGACGAATCAATTCTGTTAAAAGAACAAACCAGAGGATGGGAAAATGGATTGTCCTATTAGCCTAGCAAGACATTTACCCTCTATACATAGCGGGATTTTTTTCTCACGGAATAAATGGAGAGAATATTATATTATTACCTGCATTATATAGCTGTGGAATGGATTAAGTATAAATGTAGTACTTTGTGCATAATATTTCATAAATATTGGTATTTATGACTGCAGTCATTTTTGCTGTATCCAAAATTATTACCATATAATTCTGCAAGAAGTTCACCAATTTAAGAATCATAATAATGTTAGTCTAAAGGAAGGCAACTGAAATGCCCAACGCAAAGGCAGTATTTCCCTTGGTGAAAACGCGAAAGCCGCTAAAAAAAAAAAAGAAGAAGAAGGAACATTCGTACACAGAGTCAACCTAATTAAAAAGGGAGTGGGGGCATGGACCAGTTTCAGGAAATAAAGAAAGCAACATGGATATGATGCAGGATTAGTTTCTTTCCACCTTGTCTAATATATTTGTAGACTGCGATTCCCAGAAAAATGTAAAGAGTGTGTGTGTGTGTGTGTGTGTGTGTGTGTGTGTGTGTGTGTGTGTGTGTAAAATGTATTTTATATATATATATATAATAAAAGGAATAGGAAATTGTATTATAGCTTCAAGATAATGATGAATTTTGGCCAAATTCTTGACAAGATGACAAAAACTAAAGGAACTCATAGGTAAATTTGTGCAGTTGTAACTAAGCAAGTACAGTTCTTAGAAAACCCTCAAAAATAAATTGTGATGAATTTAAAAATGTAATTATATTTATAATTATAAATATTTCTTAATAAATATTCACTAAATATATACTACTCTCCTTAACAATGTGTTAACCAATATAGTTGTATATTCTTAAACCATTCTGGACTTTTAAAAATTCTCTCCTTTTTATCTTTTCCCTTTTTTTTTGGGGGGGGGGGTGGCAGTTGGAGTGGGAGGGTGCTGGAAATGGAACTCACAGACTTCACACTAAGCTCCAATTCTCTTTTTCTGTCAAGTTCTTTCTGTGTCTCTAAGTTGCCCTGGCTGGTCTCCACCTTGCAATTCTCCTTCCCTGGGCTCCCAGGGTTCTGGGATTACATGGGCCACAACACATGGCTTTCTTCATTCTTTTAAGTGAAAAATGAATTGATTAGATGTAGCTTGAATTACTTGAGAAGATTCAATCAATCTTCTAATGCTGTTTTAAACTATAGATGTTATGTATTAGATTATTACTATATGTAACTTTTTATATTTAAGTGATATATACCAGATTACACAAAATGTAATACAAATAATTAAAACTTAAATTCTAATATTTAAAATTGCTTTTTAAAAAAATGAAATATACTCAAATGTATGACAAGATAGACTAATATATAGCAAAGAAAACCTGATGGTGATAGCTAAATGACATATAGAAGTTTGTAAATTAAAGTTGAGCAGTTAGACAAAAAAGAGAATTGCTTAGATATTTAGATATAGAAGAAAATATGTCTACAAAAGTTCTGAAGAAAGACTCCTGTGTTATGAAGGGCAGAGATAACAAGAACCTACAAACATCGGGGATTTTTTAAGTGTTATCTCATATCACGAATGGATATTATTGTAAAAGACATATAGATGCTTGATCAAGGCCCCCCTTTAAGGAAGCAGAAGATCACACTCTGGCTAAAAATCAGTATTTCAAAGTCCACATTCTTTACAGTTCCATGTTATTGACTAACATGCATCAGCTGAAGTCTGAGAGTGGATTATATTATTCATAACCTAAAAATAAAGCAGATGGTGAGGATAAAATTTTTAATATAGACATATTAAAATGAAAATTTTATATGTAAAAGAAAGCAGCTTGTGAAGATGGAAATTTTTGAATTTTATTTTTGGTGACAGACATACTTGCTAAGTAGAAAGAGGAAAGTAAAAACAACTTTTTAGAGTCTGGTTAAAGATCTGTGGGTTTTTTCCAAATGATTAAAACTACAAATGAGACAGTTTCATGTCATTTTTTCTTTGCCTTCCAGGTATTTTGAAACTGAATGAATGCCAAAATATTTGAGGAATCTATTTCTCACTTGTCTTCCTTCCTGATCCAGGCTAATTCAAGCCTTCAGATTTTATGGGTTTTTAAAAGTGCCTGTCTCAAATGCCACTTTTTTTCTTGGAACAATAGTTGTCTGTTACATAATTCTATCACTAAATGTCACTCTGTGTAAAGGAGTTTTAAGTTACATTCTATTGAAGGAAAAAAATATATATATATAGTTACATGTCCTCACTAGGACAGAGTAGGGTAGAAAAAGAAAATTATAATAACAGAACTCACTGAGGGCAAATGAAACCCTTGACCTCAGGAGCACCATGCTCAGGGTTCAGTTATATTGAAATCCTTCTTAAAAGTTTGTGGTCTCTTTCCCAAAACTCCACATTAACTGAAGGATGCTCAGAGCAACCTGTAATTGCTGTGCTAATACAACGGCACTCAGAAACATTCTCACGCATCCTTCACCTCTTGAAGGCCACGGACTTTTCAAATTATTTACCTATTAAATTTTATTCCAAAAATGGAACATAATCAATAGATTAGATTTGAATCTCTCTGTCACTTTCTATGGTTTCCATCTCTTAAACTTGTTATTCAATAAAGATATGTGAAGCTGAAATTACAAGGAAAGATGGGTACTCAGCTATGTAATGCTGTTCTAGTTTCATTTATAAGTGTCAAAGAATAACAAATTTAGGATTTCCTCTTTGAATAAGAAAAATCTGGTGCCAAATTACTGCAGATCACAGAACATCCAGAGAACTCTAGCTGTCACTGGAATAATGTCCTAATTAGTTTTCTTGTGGGAGGAGCAGCATGAGGGAGCTCGATTTTTATTGAAGGCTGTAACTAACTTACTTCGAGTGTAAAATTTATATTGTGTTCAGTAATAGCATCAAGCAACACCAATATCAGCACGGGATGTAATTTATGTTACCATTTAAAGGCTGTCTGTATTCTGCTTAAGTCATATTACCAGCATTCTAGTGGTTCTTACACGACAGCTCCTGTATATATTAATAATAACAGCCTAGACACATTATGTTTTCCTCTACACTCATTCCCAGCTATGTCTTAGAGAAAATCAGTAAATAAAGCAAAGTTTACACATTTAGGAATACATTGGCTCTTAGTGCTAAGTGATAGGAAAATAACGGGATACAGAAATTGAGAAGGCTACTAAGGCCATGGATTCACTCTGATGTCTGCCTTCCCCGAAACACAGGAAAAGGATGTGAAATATACAGATACTTAAAATTACATATGTATTTCCATACGTATGAGACTACATATTACATAGCTATGCCCCAGAGAGAGAGAGAGAGAGAGAGAGAGAGAGAGAGAGAGAGAGAGAGAGAGAGATTTCCAGGTATTTGTAGTGAGGCACTGGCAATTCAAGTGTTAGGTGAGAGAAAGAGAAAGAGTAAGGGACAAAAGACGGAGAGAAAGATAAACTTTAATTTTAATAAACTTTCAACCAAATGATCAATTTCCTACTAATCTGATTGTTTTGTTGCATTTTACCTTAGGTAGACTTCTTTTCAAGACCCATCTTCTGTGTTTGGTACTGGCTAGGCCAAAAAAGGAATGAGGCAGGATCTTAATTCTTTTTTTTCCTTTTTTTTTTTTTTGACAAGGCTTTGCTCTGTAGCCCAGGCTGATCCTGAACTCATTACCTCTAGACTCACAGGAATCCTCCTGCTTCAGCCTCCCAAACGCTGGGATGACAGTGTGCACCGTAACACCTGGCTTATGTGTCCTGGAGAATAACACTCAGGGCCTAGGATTTGGTAGGCTAGTGCTTTAACCACTGTGCCATTCCTCCAGTCTTATGATCCTAATTCTTAGGGAATGCATTGTGCAATTAAAATCAATACTGTAAGACAGAATTATATAACTTGGTCAAAATAATGACAGTGACATACAAGACCATGGTAATTTAAAAAATATATTCACTAATTTTTAAGAAGTTCATTATTATCATTTGATATCTTATAAAGCCACCTTAAGGATATTTCCATATTTTAAATTGTCTCTTTCCTATCTACTCTACAGTTCATAGAAGACTTGATACTCGGTAGTGAGAATCCAGTGACAGAAAACAAAGTAACTGGTATGCACCTCAAGATAGACCTGAGATCCTGGGAGGCTGAGTGGACAGGTGGCAAGGGCCGGGGCTGCCGTCAGTGGGAGCCAAAGGAGAGGGGTGGTGGGCCTCCCCTTCCTCTCCTCCCCTTCTGTTTTCTTTCATTTTCATCATTGATAAACCAAGAGAATATACATTAACTTTCATGAATGCAAGTAGGCAGTGTTATATTTGTTTAAAGTAGAGTGATTTCTGAATGAAATTCTGAGTTTTTCTGTCAACTGGCAGCTTAGGTGATAGACAATAATCAGTGAAATGACTTAAATTTTTCCTCCTTTTTTGTTTAAAAGCACCGCCAAGGATCTGAGTAACAATCTTGCAGAGGTAGCATTGCTAAGTCACCATCCAGTTTAAGAAAACATCTTAGTTGGCCTCTATTCCCTTCTTCTTGGGAAAACACAGAACACAATAAATTAGACCTAAGTAGTGATCACGCATAACTAGAAAAGGAGTGCTCATCACTGAGAATAGTCTCGATTGCATTGTATTAGCAAATAAGAAGTTTTGGTGGCTGATGATGCAGAGAATGACGTCTTGCTTGCTCAGCTGCCCATTTCAAGTTCCCTGAAGTTTGATTCTTCCCCGTCTCCTGTGAGAACCAAAACGGTAGAACTGCTCAGTGTGGAAACGGTAAAAGAGACCCTGGGGAACGATGTGCTGGCTCTTAATGCTTCTGCTAAAGGAACACCTGTGATGTTCGTCACATTTCCTTGTCATGGGCTGACACTTGATGTCAGTAAAGAAGAAAGTAAGACGACTTCCAGGGACAGACAGCAAATATTGGCGAACTGCCTGTGCAGTACAGAGGAGCTCTTCGTAGAGGGCCCTGCACGAGCGTGTCTCCTGTCATTCCTCTTACACTATTTCCAGTCCCTGTCCCATCTTCTCATGCTGCCTTTCCTAATTTGGTGATTCAGACCTCCACTAGATGACTTGGCACACTCTGGTCCTCCAGCACCTATGCTCCCCTAAGCCTCCACAGGGTTCACGTTTTATTTTTTCAGTTCTTTATTCCCAAATCACCTTCACCATGAGAATTTTCTGTATGGAGAGATTGTAAGGAGAGACCCAACTACCTGGATACCTCTTAGGTTACTTCCCTGTTTTATTTTTTATCTCTTCAATGTACAATATATGATATTTTTACTACTTATTGTCTGTCTTCCTTACTAGATGGTTAATTAAATGAGAACAAAAAAATTTTATTTCCTTCTGAGTCCTCATTACCTAAACTCATTTATGAAACTAGGCAAATATACAATCATTACTTCATGAATGAATGAATTATACATGAAGGGGACATTCCATCCTATCAGCTTAGCTCTTCCTCTTTTCAGCTTAGTGGCTCTTGCTGAAAGCTATGGCCCTGAAATCCTCCTTCCTTCCCTACACACACACACACACACACACACACACACACACACACACAGAGAGAGAGAGAGAGAGAGAGAGAGAGAGAGAGAGAGAGACTTTACTTTTACCAAATTACTTTATACGCAGTTGATTTCTTATCCCAACTTGACCTCTCCTCATATTAACAACACATTTTCAAAACAGGAGGAAATAGAGAAAAAAAAATGCTAACCTGGATATTTTGAGATCCGTTTCAGTTTGTTTTTCAACATTTAATTAGTGTGTGCTTATAGACATGCTATTTCAACTTCTTGGGCCTTAGGAAAAAGATGTAATACAAAAGACAGGATATCTCTAATCAAGATATATGAATGTGTGTCCTAGAACTACTACGTAATAGCTCTGGAATCTTGGCAAGGTATTTTGATATTACTAAAAATTTTATGTCGCTTTGTTTTTTTTTAAATTAGGCCAAAAATTATCTGTTCTAGTTGCTTTATTCTTGGCTTTAATCCAAACCCTTCTATTGTTTACTTTGCTCTAAGACCCCAAGGCTGGGAAATGTACTCCCTATTCTTTGCTGACTAGTTACCTATCAGGTTCCTCTAGGTTCACACAGCAAAGGAAACCCTCAAGCAAGAGGTAGATGAAGGGGGGTGGCTCCCTGTCTACATCCTATGGGCCTGCTGTCCAGTGGCAGTTACTATATGTCATTTATATAGGGTGCCATGGCATCAGCCATTGAATTCTGATTGTGTTTTTCTGACACTTGGAGAACCAGCTTCATGCAACCTTTCCTGCTACAAATGCCAGCACTGATTATGGCTGCGACCTCCTAGGTCCTACTCCGTAGAATCTCAGCCCCCCTGGGGTTCAGAGACTCCATCCCCAGCTATGCCCCACTACCTCCTTAGAGGTCAAGTTTCAGCTCTATGATTCCTCCCTTAAGTTACTGAATTTTAATAACTGCAATTCATTCCCTTTGTTCCCTGGAACCCTCGGGCTATAACAGCATATAAAGTAACTTGGTAACACTAAAGTTCTCCTTTGGAGTGTGTGTGTGTGTGTGTGTGTGTGTGTGTGTGTGTGTGTGTGTTACTGAGGACTGAGTCCAGGGCCTTCACACAAAGGTATCCCCCCCTCCTCCCCGCCGTCATTTTTTTTTTTTTAAACAGAGCCGGACCAAGTTGCCCAGGCAAAGGTAGAATGCGTGATCCTTTTGCCTCTGTCTCCTAGAGTGCTGGGATTACACGTTTTACCTTTTCAGTAGTTAATAACTTTCACCTAGTGAAATCTGCACGTAAATTTTTTATTGTTTTCTAGGCTCTGACTAATGGTAATTCATACACTGCCCATCTTGCTAACGTCATAGTGTTACTGTGAGGGTCAGATGAGATCATGTCTAGGAAAACAAGGTGAGCACCTCAGGTTCGTCTGAAAAAGAGGCAAGTGGAGACACAAATTATCTAAAGTAGAATATGAGATCGAAATCAGCAATTCGGTGTGGGCTTCATTCACGTGTAGTATCTTCCCCCAAATGACATAATTGAATTAAATTATGAGTTAAAGATACTTACATCTGCAAATAACCTGCTCCTGGGTACATGAGCAGAAACAAACGGGAGACGGACCGTGTCTGCCTCTGTCCTGGAAGAGTGGAGGAAAAGAACCCCCATGGTATAGCCACTGTACAAAGAGGGAGTGAGGTCCAAAATGAAGGGCATGATGTTGAGCAGAACACATTAAACCAATATCTGAGTTCTAAAAAGTAAAAGGACGCAACTGTTACAGTTTACATCTAAAAGGTGCCCCCAAAATTCTCATAAATCTGTAAGTACTTAGATCATGGAAACACTGTACTCACTGCTGGACTTATCCATTGACAGTTGAGTAGCTAGATATGCTTGTAGGAGGCCGGGACTACTGGAGGTGTGTCATTGGAGCTGACCTGGAAAGGTGTGTTCTAGTCTCTGGCCTTCCCTCTTTTTCTGGTTGCCATGGCATGAGCCGCTGTCCTCCAGCAGAAGTCCTCTCCTATGACCTTTCTGTCTTTGAGCCAGCTAACTGTGGTCTACATTCTCTAAAAACTGTGGACAAAATAAATCTATCCTCCTTTAAGTTACAGGTGTCAGACATTTTGTCCCAGTGATGGGAAAGTGACTAAAGTAGTCTCTAAATTCTGTACTGAAGCTACAGAAAGTTGAACTATGGAATCCATTATTCTGGAAGTGGAGGGAAGAAAAGAGATGTGTAACTGAGTATTAATAATACAGCAGGAAAGATAAAGGCAGTGATGGCGGCATTGGCTTGAGTCAGAGAAAATCACTGTCAAAGGCAAGAAATATTATAGTTTAGTTCAAATAATTTCTGTCACTGCTGCAAAATCCCTGCACCACCAGCGCTAGCCAAATTTCTTATATGCATGTATGAGTACTCCCTGCAAATGATTCTGAGTATAAAGTTTGCTTGCAAACCAAAGAAAGTGAAGATTAGTGAAGAAAAGCAGGTGAAACCACACCTAAAAGAAGAGAATGAAAGTCCCCGGCTTCAACAATTTTGGCAACAAAAAGATCAATTAGAATTTAAGGTCTATGAAAGGACAGCTTCAAGACTGAGCAAGCCGAGCAGTGGCCACATAAGAACCACACGCACATCTCTTGTTGTACAATTGGTGAAAACAATGAAAACTTTACAAAAAAACACATGGAATGCAGAATCACCACGGCTGACTTAAAATGTTAAAATGTCCTCTGCCTTTTTGGCTTTTCTTCTATCTCAGCAGTCTCTTAGGTAAATGTTTAATAAAAATTCTACTAACAATAGTAGTCAGTATTTTAAAAACAGAATATTAATTGTCATGCTATTTTTTCGGTTGCCTTCTACCTCTGGTTCTTAATGAGATCTCAGACAGACCTACATATTCTCTGCAGCATCCCAGCTAGTAATCCCCTTCTCACATCCGAGGCTTGCATACTGCTATGTCTCAGTCCTTCTCCCTTCTTCAGGACCTTCCTCTCCCAACAGCGGTAATTAGCTGAATGCTGACACCTATAATCAGTTCTTATATATTCTCCCCAGGTTTATCCCTAATTCTCTCTCTCTCTCTCTCTCTCTCTCTCTCTCTCTCTCTTTCATTAAAAGTGACTCAGTGGCTACAAGAATGGCTAATTACAGTTGTAGATGTTCCCTTGTTGATAGGAGGAGTACCACTTGGGCTTTCCCTTGTTTATTTATTTATTTTTGTGTGAGTATATGTATGTGTGACATGGCAGCTAAGTTCCTCCAGCAGAATTAGGATGATGCTGAGAGAGAGAGAGAAAGAGAGAGAGAGAGAACCTATAATAGAAATACATTGTATTTTATAATGTAATTTTGCAGTAAGATCCACCAAGAAATGAGAAATTATTGGAAACTTCTTGGAGGCTTGCTATCAGAGAAGGCATCCTACTTTACACAAAACATTAAGTTTAATTAGATTTAGACATAAGCTCAGAGTGTTTTAAATATAGTTCTTTTAAAAGAGAAAATTCTGGATTTCTGAAAGAGCTAAAAAGTGTTTTAGAAGAGAAAAAAAACCTACATTCAATTCTAGATCTTATCAGGAAAATTACAGAATATGTGAATTCCAGCTATAAGCAGAGTTACAACTATGTAATAAGTTTCTTTTCAATGATCCTAAGTCAGACATTGTGACATGGAATATGAAATTATTTCATTTTAGTTATCTGTTTATTTATTTATTTGGAAGAGGGTCTTGCTATGCAGTGCAGGCTCATCCTGAACTCACTATAGAGCCCAGAGTAACCTCGAACTCATGCCAATCCTCCTGCCTCAGCCTGCCTAGTGCTGGAATTACAGTCTCCAATTAGGTGCCACCATGCCCAGCTTGAGGTTAGTTTATAGAGAAAACTAAGTGTTTACTTCTCTATGGCATTTTATACTTTGAGAAGTTCATAATGAGTGCTATGTGTGATAGAAAAAGTAATAACTCGACTGGTCTATAGTGAAAATCAAGGTTCAGGGAAGGTTAAGAGTGACTACTGTTCCTGTAAGTTTCATTCCTGAGAAAAAGTGGGACATTTAGCACAAGTCAAGAGAATACTGTAAAGATGTCCAGATGAGAATATCCAGGTAAGTATTAAGTGAAGGATGCTGGTAACCATGCAAACTAGTATTATCTGTTGGAACTGCTTTCCTGCATGTATGTTAAGTCAGCCTTCCCTAGCTTACTGGTCATATAGTGCATCAAAGCAACTTAATGATGTCACTGCTTATGTAGCTGAATCTGTAAAGTCCTCTCTATGGTAACTGGGTACAGAACAGAGACTACGGAAAAGGTCAACGCAGTGCAGTAGCCGTCAGTGGATCTTCCAAACATCTTGCAAACACTTGCCCGGCCCTTCACCACTTGTCCTCCTAACCAGTACATTGTTGAACACGCACTCCTTGCACAGGACCGACTCTTACAGAACTGTAATCCTAGCTACTCTGAAGGCTGAGGCCAGCTTGGTCAAAACAAAGAAAAGAAAGCCCCTTGAAGATCTTTCATGCAGTACTATTGGTCCTATTTGTGTTTTTCATGAACCCTCCCCTGGTCCTAATTAGCCCTATTTCTCCTACTGGTAAGCCTTAATGAGCTTTATCTCACAAGCCGTGTTTAGATTTTTAATTTTGTTTTTGTTCTCTGAGCATCCTTCCCTAAATTTATGGCACAGTTGGCACAGCTGGGCTCTGGATAGGACACTGTGGACTAAGTAGCCAAACTGAAATGATAAGTGCAACATAAAACGTTCAGAATTTGGAGTCAGAAAAAAAAATCTTTAGGATCTTGAGAACTTCTCTAAAATTCTCTGCCTTAAATTTTTTCACTTATCAAGTAACATATGCTGCTCATAACTAAGGAAAAATAGCAAAAAGTTTGAAGAAACTTCCAAACAAGGTACCTGGATTTATTATTCATCTACTTTTATCGCTATGAACATGAACTTGAGTAACTTATATAATTTTGAGCCCCATTTTACTGAAATATGATAGTGTAGATGATGAAAATAGTACCTACAACTTACCTTTGCTGGCAAATATTTAATAAGTTGGCATATGTAGATGCCTCTGAATAATTCCTGAAACATAGTAAGTATGCAATACATACTTACTGCCAGTATTACATTACATCTGAATTTTTTCATATACATATACATGGAAATGTATATGAAGACCCTCTGTTATGTCTGGAGGTCTCTGATAAATGGCTGTGAATTGTGGTTTGGAGACAGCATTTGGACATTCGCAGTTATTCTTTCATGGGAGGGGGATCACCTATATCTCATTAATTCTGAGTGAGAGATACTCTGTTCTGTTTTGTCCTCTGAGTCACTAGATTGAAGTACAAAGAAAGCAGCCTTTGACATCATGAAATGTGTGTTCAAAAAGCAGTGCTGTCTCTTCTCTCCAGTTGTGACCACAGTAAGTCAAAGCCGTCCTCTGCATTTCAGGGTTCCTAAGGCAATATACATTCACAGGATTTCAGTCTCTCCATTTTCCACAGGCAAATGCTGATTTGTAGTTTATTTCAGCCACATGTGTGGCTAAGATAGTAATTAAAGCCTGTAGAATTTTAACCAGGATAAATTTATATTCTTATAATGGAATACACAGAATCAAATGCTCATAAATAGGTTAAAAATAAAATGTGCTTGAACTTAGGAATATAGTTTGAAAAGATTGATGATTAAGTTACGCATGTATGATTCAGTTTGTAATTACCTGGGCATACGTACTGAGACCCATGAGGACTCCCACTCGTAGTGTCAGAAAAGATGACACTTTGGCTATTTCTGCAGGGCAGCTTTTGGGTGGGAGGTACACTCTCTGGGGCCCTGCTACCTAGATGTGTGACACTTGCTGCTGGAAACTCAGGCTGGTAGGGCCTAGACTGGAAGAGGTGGGGATCTCTCTCCACAGGAAGCATGACCCGTGAGGCCACATCCTCTCACTAACCGCTCAGCTGAGTGCCTAGCACACGACGGAAGAGCCACGCGTCTTGCCTTCCTGTGGGTTGAAGCTTTTGCTTTATGCTCAACTCAGAGTCCCCGAATCAGCAGTAGGGGGCGGGAAGCTTGTTTACATTGTCCTCAGAGCTGCGGAGTCTGTCTTTCCTGTCTGCGTTACCGCTTCTTCAGTTATAGGAAAACCAATCTCTCTTTGCTTCTAAATTCAGAACTTCAAAAATGAATTCACCTTGAACCACTATCCTTTAGATTCACCCGTAATGATATATATATAGAGATAGGTAGATAGATAGATAGATAGATATAGATATATAGATAGATATATAGATATATGTATATATATAATATATGAGTTATTATAAGGATAAAATAAGTTATATATGATAATGGTCCCCAAACTGTTTTCCTTTACTTTTATCCTTCCTTTAAAACAAAAGAATGAAAGGAGGAAGCTGTCTGGATGCCACCCTTCCTTGGAGCGAGGGGCTTAGGGAGCATGTATCCTATGTTATCAGGATCTAGAGGACTCCACTGGCCATGGAAAACAATATGAAGGTGTTTGCACCATTTTCCACATAGAGAAAATGAAAGTAATACTGAGAGAGAATCATTGTGAATAGCCACAGACGGCAAGGCAGCCAGTGATTAAAGACGTCTCCACAGGTTCTTAGATTTTTTTTCGAGGTCATAAGAGGTAGAATTCTAGGCCACAAGCCCCTGCTCCCCAGGGAAAGGGCTTCAGATGAAGTCCCTTGTTTACCTTTAAGTGAACCCTAAGTACACCATCCCTTTCATAGTTCTCTTTTTGTGCTTACTTAACACATTTTTATAATTATTTCCTGATTTTTCCTTATCATTAGCCCATGACTACTTAGAAACATTAATAACATATTTTATTACTGAAATACTTGAATGTGGATTTAAAATAAAGTCAAATGCCACAGGGAAACCTTGGAAGTTTTCAGCTTGGGGTATGTCAGAACTCACTCTGAAGCTTGTGAAAAGATTTGCATTAAATAATAATAATCTTCTTATGAATTGTTGCTTCCTGTTTTTATAGTGCCAAATCATGGGCCATCCACGCACCTGATTATTTCATTAAGATATTATGAATAATTATCAAATTACTTTGAAGTCACTTTGTTCTATCCCATCTTTTATGTAGACTATTTTAAATAATCCCACTGAATAGTATGTACTATTTTGAGTTTTTTAATACTCTAGAGATCGTTAAGCTCTTTGTAGTAAGTTTTGCATGTAAAGAAGAAATAGACCAATGTGTCATGAAAGATTTTCTCCTCTTCAGAACTCCTAAACTTATGCAAACCATCTTTTTTCCCCAAACCTTCTCTCATTTAATTCCATCCTTGTCTTCATTTATGTGTAGCCTGGGGAGTTATCTGTGCTGGCAGTTATTTGACTAATGTCTGACGAGGACTTCAGTGAAGAGCCTCTCTGCACCAAGGCAGCAGCTCCACATTACTGCACTCCAGAAAGTGCTGTGTGCATTTAGGGAAGATTCTGTTGCCCAGGAAGTTGAAACTGTCTAACAGTAACAGGCACTTGTAACATTACCCCTTTGATAAGCATCAATAATTTAAAGTTTGTTTCCATCATATAGCCCTCAACTCCCCTACCTTCTTTCTACAATAACTGGTTAATAAACTTAATTGAATATTAAAGATCAAATTGGTTGCAGATGCAGATAGTGCCTGAGAAATCACACTAGAAAAAAAGGTAAAGAGAAGGAAAACAGAGACTGGGCGGAGGAATGCAGCAGTGGCTAGAGTGCATGTTTAGCAAGAGTAAGGCCCTAGGTTTGATCCTCAGTACCAGCTAATTTAGGTGCACACTTGTAACCTCAGTATAGAGAGACTGAGGCAGGAGGATTGCTGTGTGTTCAAGGCCAGCCTGGGCTACATAGTGACATAGTGAGTTCAGGATCAGCCTGCACTGTACAATCCTGTTGTGTGTGTGTGAGAGAGAAAGAGAGAGAGAGAGAGAGAGAGAGAGAGGAGTGGGAGACCTGGGGGGGCATGAGGAAGGGAAAAGCATGCATGGATACAAAGAACAGTGTACCCTCTAGAGGCAGATTTGCATTTCCTGGTGGGATTTTTAAGTAACTCTGGTGTGTGTGTGTGTGTGTGTGTGTGTGTGTGTGTGCGTGCGTGCGTGTGAGTGTGTGTGTGTGTGTGTGTGTGTGTGTGTGTGTGTGTGTGTGTGGTTTGGAAGGCTCTTTAAGAAAAGGTAAACTGCAACTACAAAGAAAAGCATAAAATGAATAATTATAATAAGAAATACAAACTACTGATGCAAAAGTTTCCTAAGTGTCATGGATATCACAAAACCCAGGAGAAAACATTTTTGTTGCTTAACAACTTCCCCCTCAATTTCACTTTTTAGTTCCATTTTCTTTGCTTCTACAAGATCCATTTTATACTATTATTTACTAGAGAGAAAGTACAGCAGTTGTTCAGTCTCTTTCTACCACAGTGATCGAACGTTTCCATTATTCATAGTCTGGGCACAGGAAGCGAGGGTGCTGCCACAGACACGCTCACTGTTTTTGGTACTGCTGTGTGTTTGTTCTCGACAAACACAAGAACCCTGTGAAAAAATTCTTTTTTGTCTGATTCCCATGGAAGTGCACTTAGTCTGAGTTTCTTTTTCACAGCATATATCCGGTGTGAGGATGATAAACTGCATATTGGGCAGCTTTTCTGGAACAATATACCTGAAAGCCACAAGCTTAAAGGAGGAAAGATTTATTTTTGGATTGTGCTTTCTAAGGTTTCAACCAGCAATCACGTGGGTGCAAGTAAGAAATATTACAGGAGGAGGGTGTGGCAGGGATGGCCACTCGTTTTATGAGGGCTGGGAAGCAGAGAAGGGGGAAAAAGCCCATAGGGAAGGACCAATGTCTTCAAGGTCATTCCCTGAGGACCCACGCAGGCATATGCAGAAATGTTTTTCACTAATCTCCATGGTGTTACTAAGGCCAGTCATGTTGCCAAGCCACTTTAATCATGACAGATAGTGTGTTTTCTCTTTAGGATCTCAGTCCTATTGTCCTATTTCACAATACCTGCAGCCCCTCCGGAGTGTTTCTGGAAGTCATCCCTATGCAAAGACATCATCGAATCAGATACAGGTACATGGATACAACTACAAATCAAATAAATCTATCCTGCTTGAAATGAACAATGCATTCAACTTCTTCTTAGCTGGTTCCTTGCAACGCTCTCAGCACTCTATGACGTAGGGAAAGGAGGGTCAGAGGCAAAAGCACCGAAATTAAGGTAAAGTATCTTACTTGCTATGGCTCAAACAGGCACCTTCCAAAATTCAGGGGTTGCCAACATGATGGTTTAGTAGGTGTTGCCTTTAAGAAGCGATTAGGCAATCATGGGGCGGTTGTTTTCCCCTTCCACTATGTGAGGAAGCAAAATGCCTCCCTCAGAGAGCTTGCAGTTCTCACCAGACAACTGAACCCATGGCACCTTGATCTTGGGTTCATGTCCTCCAGCTTTTGTCTTAATTCACATATATCTCAGCCAAAACGTGGTATTGTCTACCTTTATAAATTGAGAAATTCTGAAGATTTATTCACCATATATCAAATTATTGTTATAATTACTGTTTCTTTGATGTCTAACAATCTTATTTTATGTGGCTAATAATTATTTCGATGTCCTCTTTTGTGAAGTAACTGTCATTCTTTTGGCGAGTTTTCTGTTTATTTTCTTTTTCTTATAATGCTTTATAATTTATTAATGCTTTTAGATCAGTAGCATTTTTAAAAAGAAATATCTGAAAAAAATGTAAAGTGAGTTAAAATATTTGTATAATAGTGAAAGGTTAGACGAAAAAAAGTGGCTAAGTCTGGTTACACAGTGTGGAGGAGTACGTTCCATTCCTATACCTTTGAAGAACCAACTTTTTCCTTCCAGTCATGAAGAAATGTATAGATCATATGAAGAATCAGACATTGATTAGAATATTAGGAATGGTATTTTTCCATTATTTAAGTCTCTAAATAAAAATTGTTATGAAGACACTATTCTTTAAAAGATACATAGAAAATTTTAATTTCAAAATGAAAATATGGTCTTTTAATTGTACCTACATTTCTTAATGGGTTTACTTTATTTACCAAATCTGGAGAAAAAATTACTGGGATATTTGTCATATCTATTATGTGTAAAAATTCACTAAATTTTGAAAACATACACTTTCATTATAATTTTCAATATGATTTTTTTCTTTATATCATTTTAAAAAACTCCAGTAGTTATTCACCATATTAGAATGCTTTTCAGCATAATGCTGACAAAGTGAATATTGGCAGAGAGCTAATATTCTTTAATTTTCCTGTATTTCTTACATTCCTTTCTTTCCTTATATACTATACTATTCAAAACTATTCTTTCCATCAATTATCTCACTAGATATAGTCAAAATTAAAAGGAAATATGGTAAAAATAGATCACTTGAGGTGAAAAAAATTCAAATCAGCTTTCCAGAAAAGCAAAGCTATGAGCACAGTATAAGAGAAGATTCATTTGCTCATAGATTTGGTCTTCAAAAAATTATGAAATGAGAATATTGTCAAAATTTTACCATAAAAGATGAATCATCAATGATGTTGTTTCCTTGTGTCACAAACTTAAAATTCGCATACATTTGTCATCTTCAAAGATTTCAAAGATAATTTCCAGCGGAATATAATAGAACCCATGCTGGGAATATTAATCAAATTAAAGTCAGGTTCCTGGGAATCACTGCTTTCTTTTATGTACAAAGTTGTATTGTGGCTTTTTCATCTTGTAACTTTGCATAAAAGAATAAAAAGAATCAGAGTACAGGCTGCAGAAGACATAAAACTCAGATGACAAGAGTTAATATTTGTCTCACACAGGAGTATTGGAACAAAACCCCTTTCTTCAATTGCAAATTGTTAAAATTTAATTCTTTATTTCTTTTTCATGAACACATCTGTAAGAAGGTCAAAAGCAAAAAGCTTTTGTTGACTGTACACGCAGGATTGTTGTAGACTCTAAAAATGTGTTTTAAATAGAGAATGAATCATTGTGGGTGAGCATATTGGATTTGCAAGTATTTGACTGTTTTGGTACTTTACGCCTGAATGTTTTCCAACTCTCTGTACCATAGATGCTTCCCACACATTGAAATGTCTTACAGTTGTATTCAGAGTGAAGGAGAGCAGGCAAGAAAAACTATATTGCAAAGACAGGCCTTCTATATATAGCATTCATTTGGCTGTCAAAACAGAGAAAGGCTGTCTGACAGATGTCTAAATACTGCAGTGTTCATTCGGGCTCATTGTCTGAGGTTTGTGTTTCCCATTTACATTTAAACATGTTTATTATATTTATTGCTCACATATAGAGTTCTCATTTTAATTTTAAATGATGTGTACACTTTTTTTTACGGTTCTGAAAAGTCACATTTTATGCGGTAAGAATAAATTAGTTGTTATTAGTGCAGTTTTATATATTCAGGCTACAGAAAATAAACGCATTAAAAAGTTTACATTATTTGACTTATAGCCTTTACTAAGACTGATAAAAATTCAAATACTGAGAAAAAAAAACTTTCTCTTTTCCAGGTAATTGTCACAAATATAGTCACTGATGGTCATTTTCTGCTCTAAACAAAATTAAATATTGTGCCTTTTCCTGAAAACTTTGTTTAAATACATCTGGGGCCTAAGAGATATGACAGAATAGTCTAAAATCTCCAAGTGCATATCAATTTTTAAAACCTGCAAGCACCGATCAAAAGCGCATAAGATGCACAGCTGTTTTTGAGTCCTTTCCTCTCTCTTTTGTGAGTGTCTGTTCCTTTTCAGAACCCTACTTCCTGGGTACCTAGCAATGTATGACTCTATCAGTTTCTTTATTCCTTGATTAAAAGATATAACTATTTAAATGAAACAGAAATTTCTGGGAGATTGTAGTACTTTCTTAAAAAAGTAAAGCTATTCTAAACTCTTTTCTCTCCTTCCCATCTCTGCTCTTTTCTTCCCCTTCTTCCTTTCCCTCACTCTTTCTTTCCCTCCTTCCTATCTGCCTTCCTTTCTTCTTCTCTCCTCCATCCCTCTTTTCCTTCCTTCCTTCCTTCCTTCCTTCCTTCCTTCCTTCCTTCCTTCCTTCCTTCCTTCCTTCTTAAATCAGAGCAAACTCAGCACCTGTATGATTAGGGATGTATAGTTTAAGCCTAAGAGTCTTCGGGAAGGCTAAGTCTCAAGCACAAAGTGAAAAGGAGGCAAGAACTTCACCATGAGGTGATGGCTGATGCTTTGGGCAAGTAAGGAATTCAAGAAGTCTGGAGTTTGCGCATAGATTTGAAATACACTTTCCAAGAATTTCAAAGAATAAATATTGTAGATGAAGTTCTGTCTCTGATCTGTAGAACAACAGCACCCAGAAAGAATCTATCGTATATGGTTGTTGCCAAAGCTTTAGACTGAAACTAACAGAACTGATGCCCATGCTGACGATCTGGGTGCAGGCCTAGGTAGTGGGCTCAAGTTCTCCTGTCTTTAAAAGACCCTAATGAGAAATGTCATCTCTTCTGGGCCCAGGAGAACTCTGAGGAGGTTCTCTTTCTCTTCTTTCTAGTTAGTATCTGCCAGCAACGGTTGAGAACCTAGCCAGAACATTTCTGAAAACTTGAGGTACCTTTCTATTTGAAGACAGAGTCCATGTCTGAGTAGAAAGGTGTGACTTACATATTCATTCATGTACATCTTAGCTCACTTATATTTTCATCAATTTACTTCTTAGTTTGTTCATTCACTCAGACACCAAAATAATATGTATTTCATTGTACCTTCAGTGTTGGGATGAAGTGTTGAATGGACCAACCAGGTGCCTGTTCTCATACAGGAATCTGATTAAGGCATGAATAAATAAAAGTAAACTATGAAGTTTTAATTTTTAATGATCTTCTCATAACAAAGATCTGCACTTTTTGAGAGGGCATATTTGAAAATAATTTATTCACAAATGTTTAGTAATATTTCATAATTTACAATGCCACTTCAAAAGTTAAAGTGACAATAAATACCTTCAGTTGTAAAAAAAAAAAAGATCAAAGGCAATTTTCTTCAGTTTTCCCATCCTTTGTTTAATTCAATCAGACATAATCATTAACAATTTTCATCTGTATTCAGGTACCTCAGTTAAGAATTCAAGATGAAAGAAGATATTTTGACTTTTTATGTTTGCATGTTTTCATTATAAAAATTTAAAAATTTGTGCATGTTTTTATTATAAAGAGTCAAATATCTGAAAATTTTATCTTTTCATTTGATTACATATACAGATTTTTAAAAGACTTTCATAAAATCTGAAAATACATATATCAAAATGTCTGAACTAGAGTGTTGTGTGGTCTTTTATTCCTTTTGTACCATGTGAGGACACAGCTTGTGTCCCCTGTGGAACATGCAACAACAAGACACACCCTCGGAATGTAAAAGTGAGCCTAGGAAACATCAAAACGCTGGAAAATTGGTTCTGGACTATCCATCTTGTAAAACTGGGAGAAATAAAATTTTTGATATTTAAAAATTACTTAGTCTCAGCACAGGTCAACTGAGACATAAGATAAAGTCTTACTGGTAGCCACAGGGATTCGTGAACCTTATCATTTATTGGCAAGTTTCATGATTAAGTAAAAGTTTTATTAAGTAAAAACTCTCTTAAACTATTTTTTATTTATTATTTAGCTGAAGTTTATTTAGTATGGCAGTAATATTTGCTTAGTGCTCTTTGGCTAAACATTTCACTGAAATTGTGTGTCCATGTATGTGTGTGTGTGGTGACATGGAATGTTCTTCCCAGAACCATACATTAAAGGAGTTGGTCTCTCAACTCTTTAGTGTTATTGGGACATGGAAAACCTTAAGAAATGGAGCATAGTGGGAGGTCTTCAAGTCCTGAGGGTTTTCCTTTGAAGGGGAAAAGGGACTCTTGGTATTTCTACTTTCTTCTCTTTGGCTTCTGGCCATGAGATAAATGATTTTGTTCTGTCTGATAAGCCAACTTGCCACAGGCCCAGCGTAATGGGGCCAACTGACCATGGATTAAAACCTTTGAAACCAAGAACAAAATCAACTTTTCGTAGATGAATTACCTCAGGTCTTTGTTATGATACTAGAAGCCAGATTTGCACACATATTGCTATTACTATTATCTAGTTTTCAGTTTGTTCATAATGTTTGCTCTGATCACTGTATATTTGGTCTTCCGTGTAGCCAGAATTTCCAGTGCTTATTTCAAATAAATGATTTAGAAGAGGGCGATACTGCTCCTTTTCCCAGACATTATTTAAATCATGTTCTAATTAATTTGGGACAGAGATATTTACTGAGTACAACAACAGTCACTGTGTGGTAATAGTGGAAAATAAAGGATATGTACTGTATGCTGAAGAAAGCTCTAACAAAGTGTATCCTGTCCTTGTCTCATTTCAGATAAATTTGCAAACATATTTCTCTCTAATACCTGTCACAGTGCCTTGTTTTTACCTGCTCATCCAATGTTTTTGATTGAGTTGAAAGTGGGAGGACTGTTGACATAGTACCAATTTAATAGTCTAGTCCTTCTGTAGGAGGAGATATTAATACAAAGTTCTTTGAGACAGATGAACATGATAGACTATAACCTCAAGCACATTGCAATTGCAGCCAAGTTATTATCTCAGAAGGAAGAATTCCAGGACAAGCATAATGTCTTGAATGGTCTCACTGCAGGTTGCTGGAGAAAGGACTTGCACAGTCTCTTCAAAGTGGCGCTAATGATTTTCCTATAAAGGCCCCCTCCAGTGCATCACTGCCAGATGGAAAATTTACTGGTGGCTCCTGTCCAGATGGAGCCAAACCATGCTTCCTCAGAAGGCTACAGAGCTAGACTAGTTGGTTAATTAGCAAGCATTTGATAAATGCCTATTGTGTGTGGAGCAACCTGCAGTCCAGCTCTCCACCTATGCAAAATCTATTCAACATACAAGTTTGGCTCAAATCTCCTGTCTTTGTCTCTGCTACTGATTCTAAGTCATACTGATTTTTCTATGGAACCATAGACTATCTGGCATTTTAATACTATTATTACTTGATTTCTTAATTGAGTCTAAGTTTCACTTTATCAACACAACTACAGGCACAAAGACTTTATTTTTCTATTGCTATTTATTTATACTTGAAGATTACTTAATGATTGATTTATTACTATTTAACATACATATCCCAAAATGAGTTCCAGAGGAATCTACTCTTTAAAACATTCTGAAAAAGGGAAAGGCTGATGGTTGATGTGATGAAATCAGATTACAAAATGCTGCTTTTTCATTCCTCTTGAAAACACGTAATGCAGTTTGAAGACAATACACTTTGAGGCTTCAGATAATAAAAGAAGTTTTAATTAGATAGTCACTAAAATGTAACGAATTTTTGTTTAATGCAATCAGATATAATCTTCAGGAATTTTATCTTAGTTTGGGGATTTGAATTAAGAATTAAATACCAAGGGTGACAATTTAATTTTATTTTGTTTTCCTCTTTGTAAGAATAGTCAAATACCTGGGTATTTTACCTTTTCTCACAGGCATATTTACAAATGAAAACTTTCTCTGGGTCTCTCTAATTTTGAGCACCATTTAATATCTCTTAAAACCATCATACTACAAAATAATTTTCAGGCAATACATTTCTGCATTATAGCAATGGTTACTACTGAAAATATGATTAAGGTAGTTGCTGTATCTAGGGGAATAGTGTCTGTTCATTTCATTAGTGTTGTGTTTGAAACATCCTGGAAGATGGTCAGAGACTCTGTGTAGGTAATGGGTTCGGTTTTCTTACATAACGTCTATCTGAAAGACACAAGAAAAATAGGTACAAAAGCTATCATCTTGACGATGGCCACAATCTATTTAGTTGATCAGATGAGTTCTGCTTCTCTAAATAGAAAGAGACTGCCATTTGGTCAAACTGTCTACATATAAGCTCCTTGCCGGAGCCTTACAATAAACTCAAAAGATAATAAACCAGACAGTTTTCTTGTCTCCGAACTGAAACTGAAAGCCAGTGCACAACGTGACTTAGTTTCCCAGATGTATTCTGTGTGGAATACGAGCTTGACTTTGCATAAGTATAGCATAATGATGTAGGTTAAGAAATTAATACAGTATTGTTAACTAATCCGTATATCCAATTTTTCCTGTTTCTAATACAGCCCTCAAATCCAGGAACCAATAACGCATTTCATGGTCAAGTTTTTCATCATTTTATAATGTGAGACTGTTTTTCAGTTTTTCATTGTCTTGAATGACCTTCACACAGTTGAAGGGCAGTTCTTATGTAGCTAGAAAAATGTCCCTAAATTTGAGGGTATTTTCTCAAGGTTAGGTTGAGGTCATGCACATCTGACAAGAGTACTCAGAAACTGTCTTTGCCCTTCTCAGTGTATCATGCCATGACACACACGACAGTGATATGCCCTAGATTTGTTGGTGGTTACTCAGTGATCATAGGAAGGTTCTTGGAAACAGAGAATTAATAGACATGATATATATGAGAATTTATTAAGATGGCTTAGAGTCTGAAGAGGAAGTCCGAAATAACCACCAGTGGCTGCTCAGACTAGAGGCTGCAGGACGGCCGGTGAAGATCTGTACTGTGGATCAACATCCAAAGGCTGAAGCAACAACCTGAACCCTGGAGCAAATCAGCGCTGGAGATGAGGCATGTGAAGACAGGCTCTAGTCAAGGTCTAGAAATGATGACAACGGTCAGAGCTTCCTCAGAACTGAAGAAACTGTGGTAACTTTTCTCCTCTGTTCTGTGTTTTTGTTTTATTTTGCTTTGTTTTTGTATTTGTTTAAGCTGCCAGGCTATTTATTGGTTGGGCCACCAACATCCAGACTGGGTCTTCTTCCCTCATTTGCTGGCCCAAAGTCAATCACTCACATAAAAAACTTTGTCCTAGGGTTTAACTGGTTATTTTTCAAACACTTCAACTTGTCAAAATGCTTTAAACAGACATGGTGATTTTTACATGTAGTCTCATTTAATGTTTTTCCTTTATAAATCATTAAATATTTTGTAGGAAGATACTATAAGGTTGTGCTAATATTTTAGCTCATATATTTCCCTGTGAAATTTAACATGAAACTAATGTTTTGTCTAAAATATGTATTACAAAATGGGTCATCAAATATTGAAGTGTTGTCATTCTTCAAATAATTATTAATTGGAGTTTTAATATAAGGATGAAATATTTCTTTTACTTAATTTGCTTATGCATTGAATTAATTTATCTGAGTCAATATAGTCTCACATATTTCATTTTATGGGCTAGAAATCATTACTATCAATATTTAGGGCTATTTTTTCAGATTAACCTAGTAGAGGCTTTTGGCGACTTCTGGAACTCTTATACTCTTTTGTTCTTTTTTCCTCTTACTTTTAGACAATTTAAAATCTTCTGGATTTACATCCCCCAAAACTTCCTAGCCCTATCAAGGATTCCTGCTTGCTTTAGTTTTAGATTTGAAATTAGGAGCCAAAATATAGATATTTGGTGTCCTCATTACTACTGAGATTTTATTATTGTCATCTCACAAAAAGAACTAGAAGATACCCATTTTTCTAACAACACATACTTGCACACCTCTCCAACTATTTCTTATCTACTCACATATTTATAATAAAAGTCGTGAGTGTGAAAGCATATTTATAATTCTAGTTCAACATCACAGAAAGATTAACAATCTATCCTAGCCATATTTCATTTGTTCTTCTTTCCTCTACAAAAGGCAGCATGATAGAGGCATTCCCTTGTACTTTTATTCTTTCCCCTTCTAAATGAATTCTGAAAATCACTGCATGTCAATTGATATTTTTTATCCATTTTAATGGCTATATGAAATACCCAATGCTAAGTCTGTATAATAGAGACAATACCTTTTTTCATTGATTACAATGACTACTTATATTCCAATAAAAACAAAACACCATGTGACTTTCTGCCTGAAGTTGTAGATGCCTTCAGGCTTAAGGAATCGGGCAAACATACATGTCTCTGATTTAGACTTACATATTTGCTGTCCCTGCTGCCTAGCCCACTTTCCTGTTACTTGAGTCGGCTTCTCCTTCATCTTACAATCTCATGTTTGAATCTCAGCCAAGAGTTCCTGGTCCCCCTCCTCTGTCTTAATCTGGGCACTGTTTTATTAACATCAGATCTACTTAGGCAGCACAAGACTCCTGGTGTGTGTAAACTCTCCTGACCCCCATATCCTACTCTGACCTAGTATACCTGGGACTAATCCAGTGGATTCAACACCAGAACCTACCTTTGTCTGATGTCTCAGCAGTACTCACACACTTTAAACAAAATATCTGGGATATAGTCCAATTTGCAGAGTAAAGTTGGGCTTAAAAATCTGGCACTTACTTTTTTTTTAAGTGTTACTTCCTTTTTTAACTTTATCTTTCCAATGCTGGCTTCTCACTATTCATTTAGGATACTGTTAAAGTAGCTATTTATAGTAAATATTTCCTTTCATAGATTTCTGGTGAGATGAAAAGTATTTTGAAAAATAAATGAAACATAAGCTATTTTTAAATAATATGCAAGAGCCAGATTTAGCAAATGTTGGGTATCCTTGACTTTACAAGGAAGAGGGGGAAAAATTGTGGTTCTATCAGGAAAATTCATTCTTGGTTTCTCATGTCCTATTTCTATTTTTACTGATGCAGTGATTGAAACCCTCACCAGTTGTCCCAGAGAGTCTAATTTATCTAAAAAGGAAAACTTTCCAGTTAGCCAAAGAGAACTGAACAGAAATCAAAAAGCACAAATGATATCTCTACATTTAACTCTCCTCTTAATATGCTATGATGGGACCTGCTCCGCTTCATTTTCCAGCTAATACACATAACAATTTAGACGTCAGGATTTGAGCTCTAATGGAAAGCAGAGGACAGTCATTGGCAGAAATGAGTGGAAAACACAGGAAGCAAATGCTAGTGATAAAGCAAGCCATTTTGTTACCACATATGATTTGAGCCTTTTTACTACTTTCTTATCTCTAGCAGAAATCAATTTGCATCTCCCGTGCATAACATCAGTAGAATATGTCTGAGTTGAACCCCTGAGGTGGGTATATAAAGGGTATTTTTTTGTTGTTGTTGTTAATGTAAAGGTATTAAAGCTACAAATAAGAATTAACAATATTTAACATCCATTGCAGAAGGTTTTCCCTAGAAAATAGTACAGAATAAAAGGAAAGTTTCCCATTTTTAAAGTGGTATTTAAGGGTGAGAGGTGATCTGAAAATTGTTGGATGAAAATGTGCGTTCTAAACAAGAAAATGGCATACTAGTGGTCAGGATTGAGTAATTTACTTTTTTCAGATCAGGTTTAATTTTGCTTATACTATAAATGCATACACACATATTTGCTACTCTAAAAATACACTATGTATATTTACTTGCTACAGATGTCTGATGAGTCACTGCACAACATGTTTGGGGTAGGTGAAAATGGTTTGAATACCCAATGGAATTGCAACTAAAATAAGTATAGTACTTGAAAATAAAATATAGAGGTTAAACACCTTGAGATATTTTAGGTTTGTTTTGCTTAGTTGGTAAGCAGAGTACTTGTGACCATCTGCCTTTTTTCTTCTGCACTTCCTTTTTTGAGATTTTGGGTTGTTCTCACAAGAGTCTTGGAAATAACCATCTTTCCACTTCTCAGTTATGAAGTGGCTGCCATCCAATTCCTTACATGTGCTCGGGGATCAGGAAATTTGTTATCAAGTATGAGATTGTGAATTGGGAGGATAGATGCAAGCTTCTAGAATGTAATTCCATAGGAGTATGAGCAGTCATCTAACTTAACATCAGGGAACTCAGATCAGAAATCTCAATACAACACCCCCAATGGGTGAGTGCATGATCGGCTTGGGATTTGCTATCTTCATTCTTCACAAGTCGATGCATTTTTCCATTCATTGTTGGACATTCTGAACCATTAATGTATCTTTAATTTTAGTTAGTAGGATTCTTTGTGATTCCATGTTAATTCTGAATGTTTTCTCCAGCCACTTCAATAAACCCTACACATTTTTATATAGCAGACTATTAATATTTTTAAAATAGATCAGTCTTTGGTCATTCGTCATATATAGTAATTATAAGACTCCCTCTTCGTTGTCCAAGGTTTCACACCTGTGCATATAAAATGTATCTAAACATGCTGTTTAGTACCCTTAACAGCTCACATTGAAAATACTTGTCCTGCCATTCCTTTTGGTTAAGAAATCCTTTATAGTCTTCCTTCTGAAAGATCCTCTACCTTGGATCCTGATTCCTAACCATCAGTCCAATTCTTTTCTTTTTTTTCCTTTTATTTAATGTGCTTCCCGATGCCACATTTCTTAGGGCATCAGGTTTACGTTATCTCACAACTACCAGCTTTGAAAAATCCTACATATAATCTTGCCCCAATTGCAGTTTGGCTAGAATCCTAATGCCAGGAATGATGTCAGGGTAAAGTCTAAATTGGCATTCAGTTATTATGACTCCATAAGCAATGTCCATCTAAATTGGGCAAGTTAAATATTCCTTGCTGGCATAGAATATTGTAAATACAATATCCAAATTTACCCCAAAAGAATGTATGCATTTTAACAAATGCAATGATATTTCCAAATGGAGTCATTATCATCACAATCACTATACCAAGACATTATTATATTGAGACCTAAGATTAGAAAGTGCAAGGATTTAACTCTAAAACACCCAATCAGAATGTAAACTTTAATTTGCTCCCATTCTGTTGGGGGATAAGAGGATTTTCAAATTTCTAATCCTTTAGCATTTATAGTCTAAAGGAAGGAATAAAAGCAGATAAAGAAGGAACAACCAATGGCATTGGGGGCATTTATCTTGGGGAATGTTACTCATGAGCTCAGCGGTGAATCAGGTAGGAATTAGCCAGACAAAGGTTAAAGGAGGGGCTGGGCAGAAGCAAAAAGTGAATGTGGTCAAGCTGTGAGAGAGAATATTGTCTCCTAGGTGTTACTGGTAATGCAGTATGTGTCTCAGAATCCTCAGGAGAGAGACACCTGGAAAGAATGCAGGCGACAGACAATGAAAAATACTTGACGTATCAGCGCAAGTACATATGTCATACCTAAAGGAAAGAACATTCAAAACACAAGGCAAAGGGATATGCTACTACATTTAGATGTGAACACTGGATTAGAAAGACATGAAACTATAAAAGAAAGATCAATAATGTCCCAGGAAGTGGACCACTGCTGACATAAGTCTCGTGAGAAATAGAGAACCTTATCTAATGGGAAATATAGTGTGTAAACTTGTTAACGACTAGAGTTCTGTCTCTTCTGCATTGTTTAGTCATAAGTACCTAGAACTGTACCTAGAACACAGGAAGCATGAAAGGAAGGAAAGAAGGGGAAAGGAAGAGAGGAGGAAGGAGAGAAATAGACAGGTAAGGAAAACAGAGGAAAATACATTTGAAAACTTATCAAAGGAATTCATTAATAGACCTTGTGAATTCATTCACTAGAAGATCGTTTTATGTTTTTACTTTGGTTACTCGAGTAATCACTGATTCCTTTCACTAAGACAGAGAATATAGAATATGACAAGTTATGTCCCAGCTGATCATACTAATTAGGTATTAGAAGCCAGACATTATGATTAGCATGAGAAATATAAACAGTGAACAAGAATAATCTTTGCTCTTACAGGACTTATGGTCTTATGCAGCCCAAATACATAAATATGAACATAAAATGCATAATATTATTAAATGAGAAATATTAAGGTGACGACTAGATTTGGCAATAAATTAAGAAGATAATGAAAGAAATTGTCACCTACTGCAAGAGAAAATGTTTCGGGTGTTAAAACTGAAATCAAGACTTGAAAAGTGAAGAAGAAACTTCATGAATGCAAGCAGAAGAATGGTTAAGGTAAAATAGAGATTTTTTTTTTTTTTTTTTTTTAAGGAACTGAATAGAGTCCAATGTGTCTGGAGTTTAAAGTCCAAAATTAAAGTTGGAAATTGGAACTTTCCATGAATAATGTGGTACAAAAAAAAGTAGGTGGCATGTGAAGGGATGACATTACTAGTCAGAGATTCCAAGAGCAGGATCTGTGTTTTTAGATCTATTGTAGTTCTAGATGCTCGCCAAAGCCCAGAGGTGATCTAGAGAGTTGAAAGAGGTTATTTTGAAAGTTATCAAATCCTAAGAAGTCTAGTCATGTTAAAGAGGCCCTTAAATTAACTTTAGTGTCTTTGAATAAGCTTTGTGTGATCGAAACTAACATTCTCCTCTATGATCAGAAACATTTCATTATTTCTAAATGGCAAAATAAATAGCTATTCAGAACACTGAAGATTCTCAAGTGGTGTCTGTGCTTTTTACACATACACATAGAAGAGTATAAAATATTTTGCACTTTGCTTGTTTACTGCCAGTGAAAAATAGTCTATATTGTAAATGAATTAAATAAGCCAGTTATTAAATAATTAAAGCAGATTCCAAAACTTGCTTGAATGCAAAAAAAACCCACCCTTTTGCTTGTGAAAAAAATTAAAAATCTTTGGTCTCATCTCAAATTTATGGTCATAATCTTAGAGTTAGTATTCTGAAATTTTCAGTTTTAATAAATACCCTGAATAATTCTGATGATCAGACAAGGCTAAGGAATGTGAGTGTAATGAAAATACTGTGAGTTGGGACATATGAACTCCATATCCCCTGCTAACAACCTTTAGGCTTTGGGTCCAATGACTTCATCGCCCTTGAGTCTCATTTTGCTCTTTTTGCAAAATGATCTCCTGAGGAGTTTTCTTTTTTTTCTCTGAGGATCTTTCATGTGGAAATATTCTCATTTGAACTTCTATGGAAGGTCTGTGTAGGATTTTTTCCATGTAGTTTAAATCATTTCTTTCATGAAAGGAATTGCTTCACTATAGTGTGTGATTTCTGCCATAATGTTCTGCCTCACCAAATCCAGAAGTAACCGTTAAATGACCATACACTTAAACTCCAAAACTGAACCTTACAGAAATATCAACCATCTGGAACTGAAAAACTCACTAAAACCTCAACCATCTGGAACTGAGAAACTCATCTGAGGGTGACGGTGGTTTCTAGGACATCCAGGTGTTCTTCAGACATTAAGAATTTATCCTGCAGTCCCCTGATAAGAAACCCAAAGCTGCGACATGGCCCAAAAATAAAAAGGGATCGTTTACTTGATGCATAGTCAGAAGGTGGTCACTGACACTGACGTCTAACTGTTGCAAGTGACCATCTGTCTCACTAAACTGGGGAAGGGAACCATCTCCCACTTCGGCCCAAGCCAATGTAGGGGCTCCTAGTTGCCTGGTGCTCTTGAGTTAGGATTCTAGAGAAAAGCCTTATTTCTACAGTCAGTCCCTATCATCCCTGTAGCCATCATCGCCTCCACCAGCAGGTTCTGAGGGAGTGCCCTCTTGCTCCCCAGGGACTCCCTCCACTGAAAGTGGGAAATGTGTCCAATGTCCAATGGTGGCCACCATTACACTGGACAAACTCCCTTTCTCACTAAGGGCTGACTTTTTGTAATGGTTTTGTTGGTGGAAGTAAGTTTCTCTGAATTTCTTTATCTTTTTGTGGAATTTTGTATGAATGGAAAAACAAGGAGCCAGAAACCCAATACTGTGATTATTTCTAAGGAGATGGTGATCCAGGAGCCAACTGTGCATATAAAAGGAGACTGCCAAACTTGCTAAGTTGGTTTCAGAGGGAATGGCATGACTCTTGAAGATGCCAAGGCAGCACCTCATTGGCTATCTTATTCTAGTTTCTATGAGACATAAAGGGACAATGGCACAGCAGAGCTCAAACAGAACAACAAACAAACAGACAGACAAATAATAGGATCAATTCAAACAAATAGTTAACCAAAAGGGAAAAGAGCCCAGGTAATATGAGGACTCTTAAATCACAATTGTATTGATTAAAATAACTATTTCTATGTTTAATTAAAAGTGAAAACAGCAAAATATATACTATTTTATCAGTAACATCTTTATTAATATATGTCTTATGTTTTAGATTTTGAAACCATTTTGCCATGAGTTATGTAACACATTGTAGGGTTTTTTCTGTTTTTTTTTTTTTTTTTTTTTTTTGAGACAGGGTCCCCTCTGCAGCTCAAGCTGGTCCTGAACCCACTATGGAGCCCAGGCTGGCCTTGGACTCATGGCAATCCTCCTGCCTCAGCCTGTTCAGTGCTGGAATTACAGATGTGTGGCACCACACTCAGCTTGTGTGGTGCAGGGAAATCGAATTCAGGTAGTTAATGCTTGACATACCGCTTGCTAGGCAAGTGCTTTAACTGCTAAGCCATTCTTCCAGCTACTATAGTTTTTTTATATACACATTACAGAATTTTTGAGGCTGTGATTCCAATGTATTAGTGGACTACAACTCTAAATATTTTTCTAATTAAGACATAAAAATGAAAGTTATCATATAG
Organism: Ctenodactylus gundi; assembly: GCA_004027205.1. Lineage (NCBI taxonomy): Eukaryota > Metazoa > Chordata > Mammalia > Rodentia > Ctenodactylidae > Ctenodactylus > Ctenodactylus gundi. The sequence continues at coordinate 55,942 of PVKB01002619.1, read as the reverse complement.
AGAAGGTAAACGCTATCTGTGAAACTTTATCTTAGTTACATGCTCACACTTATATACATTTTGTATGCATTTTAAGATTTTATAGAAAACAAATCTCTTGTGTTGTCAGACTACATTATATAATATGTATTATATAATGCTACTAATGTTATTATTCTCTAAATAACATTAATTATTTGTGGATACTAAAGAAAGCCAATGAATGACTTGCATGAGAATATGAGGAAAAACAAGAAATCAAACTTCAGTGAAATATGAGTATTAACTCACTGACATAATCCATTCATAAGGACTCAGTCTATGTAGTTGTATTTTGTTTTGTATTTTGATATAGGGTTTTGCTCATAGTTTAGGCTGGCTTAGAGCACACAGTAGTCCTCCTGCCTCAGCCTCCTGAATGCTGGAATTACAGGCATGTGTCATTACACCTGTTTTATGTGGTGTTGAAGAAACGAACTTAGGACCCTGTGCTTGCTAAGCATGCACTCTAACCACTGAACTCTTTTGTGTTTGGTCTCCAGATACTGGAAGATTAAGTAGCATTGATGCCTGGAAAAATTTTTGTTTCCTTGTGCATATTATGCCTTAACCACTGAGCTATGTCCCCAGTTTCCCTGGAACCAAAATCTAAATGAAGCACATGTGAAAAAGTGAAAGATTAATCCTGTCTAAGATCATACTTAGTGCTACACTTACTACCTACTAAATGTCTTGATTCCAAATGTCACTTTCTCTGCTTACTGTAAACAACTTGATGAGAGAGACCATGTGTCTCTTCAAGATAAATGAACTTATTTTAATTTTATGGGGGAAAACTGATATTTCTGTTCAACTTTTATTGCCTATCTACAAGCAGTAGTTTCAAAAAGGAGGATATGATTTAGAAATTTTTGAATTTAGCATGTATGAGTATTTATGAAATTGAAGAAATCATTTAGTTAAAAAGATCTGGCTCTGTCATGTCTTTTCCCTGAACCTGACACATGCAGCCATATGTCAGATCTAGAACAGGGGAACAAAATGCAAATTGACAGATCTCTACTGACAACATAGGGTTTGAAGTTCTAAGGACTAGATGTCAACCAGAAATTCATTGAAAAACTGAACTGTAACTTGCCAAGGTCAGAGAGTGACATTTTCATAAACTAATGCTATCAGAGGCTGCTTGAAGATTCACAACTGTCTCGTTTGAAACCAGCAAAACCCCAATGGAGGTCATGCTCATTATGCTGAGAGCAAATTGAAAGACTTTCAATTCGTGTAAGAATTTTCTTCAAATAAACAGTGATAAAACTCAGATTTTTTTTATTTTAGAAGAAAATATACTTATTTTTGTGTGCTTCATCTCTCTTCAATTTGTACAAAATATTTTTTAGGTACTTGCACTTACATATTATTCTTTTTGTAGCTTTTGAAGTAACATAAATCTTAAATTAGAAATTTCAGTTTGGTAGAAATAGACCTGAACTGAAACTGGACAACAAAATAAATGATTTTTGAAAGTATTTCACTTAGTTTGAATATGTGTAAAATACAAAGACTTCATACTTGATGATAGCTATACACAGAATTTGTTTCAAAATTATTATTATTATTATTATTATTATTATTATTATTATTATTATTATTTTGGTACTGGGGCTTGAACTCAGGACCTTCACACTGAACTCTATCCTCAGACCATTTTTTAATTTTTATTTTGAGACAGGTTGCAAAATTACCAATGCTATGCTAGAATTTATGATTTTTACTATCTCAGACTCCTAGAGCACTAGAATTATAGGCTAATGCCACCAAGTCTGGCTGATGTATCTATTTGGATTTTATCCTTTGGTATTAGGTCATACATAGGAATATTCTGAAGCCATAATAGTACTTATAATTTCAGATACCCACTCAAACATTTCATTATGTTAAAAAAAAGTAGCTAGGAGTGGGAATGAGAAAAGTCCCCTGAGACACATCTGTATAACTGGGAAGTAAGAATAGATAATTTTAATCTGGCTGAAATTTCTCTAATCATATCTTTATCTACCAAAACTTATACTGTCTCACTTAACTCACTGATTTTCCCTTCAAAGTTCTGCAATATGGGCTTTAAAGAAATGGTCAATCTGAGAGTTTCACCAGTAAGTAGAATATAGGCCAGAATCAGTAGCATTTTAGCAACAAATCTTCTGCTCATTTTCTTATATTGCAAAGCAGTATCAGGTACAAGAGTTTGAAGTTGTGGGGCTGGGGGCATAGCTCTGTGCTGCCCACCTAGTTTCATTTCTCCTGGACCACATAAGTAGGATGTGGTATTGCACACCTCTACTACCAGCATTCGGGATTCTGAGGCAGAAGGATTACAGTGAGTCCAGCCTCCACCACATAGGGAGTTTAGGATCACCCTGGACTGCAGAGCAAGACCCTATCTCAAACAAACAACAACAACAACAACAAAAGTGGAGTTCTACTTACTGACAGTGTAAGACTCAATGTAAATAAGGACCAGTCTTCTGACCAGGCAGAGGAGAGTCTGCCTGTGGAAGGCTTTCCACCATGCCCCAGCTGGGGCTGACAGGATGGAAGCTCTGACGACTCTCCACAGGGCCCTCAGTCCTGCTGCAGGCCATAAACAGGCCTGCTACTTCCTTGGGCAGCAGCATCATGTGTACACTAAAATAGAAAAGAACAGGCTGAAATGATAGCCACAGAGCTGTCACAAAATAAATTAAATTTAAAAATAAGCAAACAAACAAACCAAGCAGCACATTTCCTGTAAAAGGACCGTGAAACACATTTGCACTTGCAAATATTCCCCATTGAGTCCTGTTATTCCCGTTAGCACAGAGAATGGCTGTCCCTTGTCTTCATTCTACAGACTTCAATTACTTTATTTTTCTCAATATGAATAGTCTTCTCCCTTAAGTCATATTGTGATAGATAGCTCTGTTCTAACACCCCTTTGTCTCATCCCCAGACAGATGCCTCTTGCTTGTGAGGTGGCTGAGAAAAAGAATTTTTTTTCAAGTCAAATCTGTTAAAGCAGACAGTGTTCCTTCTCTTGGATTCTCCCCTGAAACCTCTAAGTCTCTAAGCAACAATAGGCTCAGCTGACAGTCTTAATCTGAGACATTTAAGAGGATTTTAGAACAGATTTGGCTTTTGTTTGTTGTTTGTTGATATCTGGAATAAGGAAAGAGTATTTATTTCTAGCCTTCCAGACAAAAAAGTTTTTTTTTGAAAATAGGGCTGGTTATTGGGAAGCTTCCATTGCACCCCACTCCCTGGAGTGTCATGAATGCTATCCTGCAGAGCTCGCCAAATTGTGGTCAAGCTCTCAGGTGCAAGTACATAAAAGGAAGAAAATGACCAACAATTTATTTTGCATTTGCTACAGCTAACTCGAATTACCTTGAACAAACATGTTTTTATTATTAACACATATCATACAAAAAGATAAAGGTATACTAGGAATTGATGATTTTCAGGTGCATCCAGTAAGGCCGTGGTACATTTCTTATATGTATAACATTTCATCTACTGAAAAAAACTCCAACAGATGTAGGACTTAATTGAATGTTTCATACCAGTAACGGAACAGTTCATGAGGTCATGCATCTGGGGAAATATATTCAATGACTATATCCAAAGATAGTTGAAATTCACACCCAAAGCAAGGCAAAGTCTTACCTCTTTCCCCTGCCTACTGCTAAACTACCTACCGGGTAACAGCATTTGATTACTGCAGATTAGCAGCATGTAAATAGTGTTGCCCTTGAAGAGCCAAGACTCTGCTTGTTCAACTGCCTGCTAAAAGAAACTGAAGTTAAAACTTCCCCACATAAGTAGCAACATTAGGGGTAGTAGGAGGTGCTTGGAAGAGTCTGTTAAGAAGGCCAAGGGTAAGCCCAAGTCCAACCTTAGGAGGATAAAAGAGAATGCAAGTTTCTTTGTTTCTACAGGCACTGGAGGGAAGGGAGGGAATAGTGGTACTTGTGCCTTACATTAGCCATTACCACACACCCATTGCTTCTTCATTTTACCCATATGTTTTAAAATGGTTTGATTGAACTTCAACTATATATACTCCCGAACTATACCCTTGGAAACAGTCAACACATATGTTTAGCTAAAATGTACATAAAATTATTTCATATTATATATTATCATAGTATTATATAACATAGTGCAAGCTTCTGTGTGACCCCATTTCAAATACATATTTAGACATTTATTTTCCACTCTGCCAATCTCTTCAGGAACATGCTCATGTATTACTTTTTAAGTCTGATTCTTCTATACAATCTCACGCAAACAGCTTTCTCCTAAAGTATAAATGGCCATTGGGGATAGAGGAATAGTTCAGCACGACTTACTTGAGTTCCTGAGGTGACTCCCCAGCACTACATAAGCAGGGGTCATGCACATTCCTCATCACTCTGAAATCTGTGGCAAGAGAGCTGCTGTGAGCTCAAGGCCAAGTTGGGCTACATATTGAGTTCAGGAACAGCCTCGACTGTAGAGTGAATCCCTGCCTCTAAGAGAGAGAGAAAGAGAGAGAGTAAATATCATTGGTGAGCTCTTTTATATGGTTCCTTTTAACAGTAAAGTTGAAGCCAGAACTGGTGGTGCAGGCCTGTAATCCCAGCATCCCGGGAGGTGAAGGCAAAATATCACTAGCTTTCCAGTGGCATCTACTCAGTGTCTTCAGTGACATTTTCTTAATTAACCACACACCTACTATGTTGGCTAATTTTGGTGACCAGAAAACAATACCCCAAAACTTGTGCTTTGATGTGCTGAGAACTACAGAACCTGGCTGAGCATCCAGGTCTCTCTAACCTCATTTGTTTCTCCTCTTACTCATCCAGGGAAAATTTTTTGTTTGCTTGTTTTGCTTTGCTTTTGGCTATTTATTTATTTATTTATTTATTTTTGGTTTGCTTTGCTTTGTGGTTTGTTTTATACAATGCCAGTTAGATACCTGACTCAATTTTCCAGAGGACAGCACAAATGTCTAAAGAAATCTCATTAACCAGGGAAGACTGGCCTCAGACCACAGGAAGATGGAAGTCCATTAACATATCTGGAAAGATTTTTGTCATGTAACATTTTCTTCTTTTCACTACTACAATCACTTACAGTCTACTGTCTGGTTTGTGGGTTTACTGGATTTTTGCCTAAGTTACTGTATTCTCCATGCCCACTGAGTTCACCTAAAATCATTTACTATTTCTCAGACATTCCCAATTTTCTCTCTCCCCTAGAGAAAAGGGTGTAATAAGTATGTTTCTGAATCATGTAAGACTAAAGGGTAAACCAGTTCCTGTGATTTTCTCCTTGAATACATTAATAAATTCATATATATTTTCAGCCTATTTCTCAGTTCTTAGTTTTATTTGTAAAACATATTCTAGCCACTCTTTCATCGTCTCTTTCTTTACTAATATTTCACCTGAACTCCTATCACAGGTTTACTCATGAGGATAATCCATTGATACAAGAATGATAGGATTAAAATATAGACAGAGGTTTTTGTTTGTTTTGCTTAAGGATGCTGTTATTTTGGGACTATAAAAAAAAAGACAGCATGTAGAATTAGTTCTCTAAATTCAAACATTTTAAAGTGCTTAGTCAACTCCATAGTATTTTCTCCAAAGCCCTGTCATTTCACTTTAATCTAGATTCTACTAAGTAGCTGGATTGTTGCCAATCTTTCTCTAAATCTGGATATTTCCTACAAATACGATTACACTAAGCCAATGCTTAAAAGCATATGATTTCCAAAGTCTTCTTGCTTTACTGTTTTAAAAAATCAACTTAACGAGATTAGTTAATAACTTCATTTTTAACAATCAAAGAACTTCATATATTAGTAATTGAGAGTTATTGATCATCCTAGATTCTTTTATTAAGAACACACACACACACACACACACACACACACACAACACACACACACACACACACACACATATTGAGTACCTCACTGTCCTACAGAGAAGAATTAAAAAAGCCAAATACAGTCTTTGTTTCAAGCAACTTACAAACTAGTTGAACACAAAAATTTTGTTCCAATGTAGCTTATATATTAATGGGGAAGATAATAAACAAACTAAATTTATAATGAATTTAATATTCTTAAGTTAATAAATGGTATGGGAATAGATAATGAAATGGTAGGTCATGAAGGAAGACTATGATAAAATATTAAGTTGAGATTTAAAGAGTGGAAAAGAGTGATAAAGGAGGCAGAGTGGAAGAAAAATATGTTGCAATTGGATGATGGAAAACGATGTTCAAAATCTCCAAGTGGAAAGCTATTTGACAAGTTATACAAATACCCATAGAAACTTCAACTTGTATGTTAATGTCATATGAAGACACTCTATGTAATGAGCTGTGACATGACAAAGCTGGAAGACAAAGTTTCAGAATGTATACATCCTGCAGCATCCATGTTTACAAGGCCTATACTATTGACGATGTTCAGAGATTTGTGGGTCTAATCATAGTTTTGTATCCACTGCACTTGACCTCATTCTTCTGAAACACTTGAATGCTGATGAGTATCTATGCTATGACATCGTAAGGAAACTAAATAGCACTAACGTTTTTTTTAAGTTAAAGACTGAAGTCATTAACCTGTCTACAATAAACTGTCACTAGATACATGATTACTATTATTTTAATAATTAGAGCATTATGTACTCTATTTCAACTAAAATTTTCAAAATATATTTACTCCAGAGTCCCACACCCAAAATGCCGAGATATTTAAATATGAAGCCATTGAAAAAACATGGAATAAATGTATCTGTCTTCTTATTACTTACTATTTATTATAATTATCTCAATCCTAAATACTATTATGTTCCACTTTAATCATCTAATTAACAATCTCTGCTCAATAAATAGTCCAACTCAGACATAAGAAAATATTAATAATTATGTATAATATAACATCAAAGGATAAACCTGATTTTCATAGTAATATCATCTATTTTATACATTGGCTCAAAATTGCATGAGGATTATTATCCTATTTGATTATCATTGAAGTTGGGAACAACTAACACACTATGAGCAGAAATAACAGTAACTTGATTTTTCCACAAAAATAAAAGCATCATTAATTTGTTTCCTACCACACATAACAACCATCCTATTTATTCCTACACTAATGATTGTTGACATTATAAGCCGCTATCCTAGTCAGTTTCCTAGTCACCAGGACATAATGCCTGACACCCTCAACTGAAATGTAGAGAGGATCAATTTAGGTCAGTTTGTGAACACGTTCAGACCATTGTCATCTGGCTCAAAGGTAGGTACATCGTGGAGAAGACGCATGAGGGAACAAAGCTTCTTAATAGTTTATGATGCTCAGGAAACACAAGGCTACACCACCATAGAAGGAGGGGCAAGATGTACACCTTCATGACCAACTCAGACATACCCAGAAATTCACTCCATCAATCCTCTGGGAGGGGGTGCCAAAGCTGACTGAGTTCACATAAACACAGCCCCTTCTTCATCCTTACAAAAGTATATCAGACGAGGAAACAACGAGAACAGCTCAGTATTACGAAGTAGTCAAGAGTTTGACATTGTTCGGGTATGTGTAGGCCAGGAAAGAGCCCTGAAAGGATTTTATATTTTGCTTTTAGTATAACAGAAAGAATCCTGAAATAATTTTCCACAGGTAAGCAACACATCTACAAAAAGTCAAACTGACTTTGTGTATCATGTCTTTCAGAGGTTAAAGACAGAGACCAGTAAAGAAGTTATTGCATGAATCAGGTAACAGCTGATAGTAACTTTAATTAATCTGAAGTCAGAAGACTTGTTGAGAAAAATGAGAAAAGTCAAGATATTTGGAAGGATGGAAATGAGTGACTTGAGATGGATTAGGTATGAGAGTTAAAAACAACAGGGATACAGGAGGATCAAAGATTTAACCAGCTACATGGTGAGATAGGCTGTTGAGATGGAGAAATAAGGAAGAAAACCAGCTTAGGAGAGCCAATACACTAAAAGTTCAATTGTGAAAATATTGTTTGAAACATCTGCAAGATGGTCAAGAAGATACACTGAATGAGAAGTTATATGAAACTGTAAATCAAAACGGAAGTTTGAGATTGAGATATAAATTTGGAAATCATCAGCATAAAAATTTAAGTTCATTGGGTTAAATGAAATACTTTTTAAAAAAAGACAAGGCTCAGAAATCCAGTATAACCTGCATCATTGCAAGTCTTTCACTTACAATTTTAATACCAATGCTTTATTTAATTTCCTAAAATACATTGCTACTTACACACTTTGTTTTACTCTAATGCAGATGACCACAAAAATGAGAAGAATTTATCTCTGTCACATAGATAAAGTCCACACTCCACAAGAAGCGGGGGTGGGGGGTGGGGGGTGGGAGAGGGATGGTTTGATATTCTGAGTTTGACTCCAGAGACATACTATTTACAATACCTGTCAAAAATTTTACCATCCTTTGAGGTCAGGGCTCTTATCTGTTTTATTCAGCATTGTATAACGAGGCTCTCATTCATAACTGAACTTCCATGAATGCTGCTTGAATGAATGTGCAGCCTTGACTAGGACAGATATTTTATGTTTGAAATGTGGTAGGACATTTTGTCATCTCAGCATAAGTGCCAAGCAAATGACTTGAGTTACATGTGCTTGTTTTGTCAAAAAGGGAGTAAGGCAAACCCAAAACAAAGTAGAACATTTTATTCTTAGTGTATAATTCCACAAGACGGAGTGTGGGAAAAATGGTCTTGAATCTCTCAGCGTTCGTAGGACAGAGACATTCATGCCTGATAAATCTGAAAGTTAAAAGTTAGCCAGTACTTACTGACGGTAGAGGTAAATGGTAAGGCTTAATGAGAGTGACCAGTACGTATTGAGTTTAACATGGAAAAATAAGAACATAACTAGCTTTTATCTTCTCCAAAGGACTATGCCTCCTAGGAGTACCTCAAGAGGCAGGGTAATCCCACAGAAAGAGACTGTACAGAGAGTTTAATATCAGTTCAAGTGTTTGAAGGTCATCAGAGGTGAAGCAAATGAAATGTTCTATGACTGAGAACACATAGGTTGGCCAAAGAATTATGGACATACCTTATGAGAATAAATGTTTGCATTCAAGCATCTGCCATCCCAGGCCTAAATGCTAGGAAATGGTAGCATGGGTTACATGTGATTGTTTTTCTCTTCTTTAAATTGGTTTTCACTTGAACCCTGGTTCTGTCCCTAGGGGTCAGAAATAGAAAATTGTGAAGAGTGTGGAGGGGAGGCATGAAAGTAAATAAACATCAATTTCACTTTTTTTATGTTGAAAGATGATTAATCTTAGGAATGGAGAGCAATATTGCCCTGAGGAGGGGAGAAGTTATGAACTGGATAAAAAAATTAAAGCTTTACATCATATGGTGGTAGCCCTTTAATATAAGAAAATATGAATTGTTTAATATTTTCCAGAACTATAAATCAATGTGTCTTCTTGAACAGAATAAAGAGGTGACACTATGAATTTCAGAGACACTAATAGAGGTTGTACATATGTCAAATAAGTTGGCCCATATGAATAGATTATTGGAAAAGTAGTTTATTGGCATTTATCCCATACTTAACTGAAAATTCTGAAAATACACAGGAAGATGTCCCATATTTTCTTTTCCATTATCAGTTTCTAAAGGAGATTAATAATTAGGTGAGGAGTTATATTGTCCCAGTATTGTCCAAACTATTTTTCTGTGGTAATTGCAATGTGCTATGCATGCCTAATCAAACACTGTAACCACTGGAGGAATAATGTCAACTTGTTGAAAATCAGGAAATGGCCGGAGAGGAATTTTCAGAAATTGAGGGAGGCCCACCCACACTGGCTGAGGGCAGTCAACTGGAAGTTTGAGTTACATAAAATAAATATGAAAAAAAAAACACTGCTACAGTTTTTCCTGAAAAAGCTCTAGTCTTTGTTTGAGTCTCCAGACATCGACTTGCTCCTGTCTTCACAACACTCATCTCCATCACAGATTTGCTCCAGTCTCCTGTCTTTTCTGTGCTTTTTAGGTAACAATTCACAACAGGTATGCACTGGCTGTCCTGCAGTCTTGGACTGGTGTCCTTCTGTCACAAGTCTGAGCAGCCCCTGATCCTCCAGCTCTCACCTCAGTACGCGGCCATTTTGGACTCTCCCTCTCCTCATACCTGCAGGCCCTCTAAATAAATATTTATTTCTGTAAATTCTATAAACTCTACCTCTCTTAGAACTGTACCGAATACAAACACCCGAATGTACAACTAACAAAGACATTTCCCATCTTAAAAAGCCTATTGTGGGCTATTGCTTTGGCCAAGTATCTGGTATAGAAACATTTCTGTTTTCAACTACACTATTTTCTGCTAATCTAAATGCACTTACCTTCTTTTATTAGTCTGACTAGTGTTCATATGATATTTGAAAAGAGGCTGCATCTCTCCCAGGGTAGACAGTGTCCTAATTAAGGTATATCAGTCTTGCTGCTTTTGTGTATGTCAGATCATTCCCTGTAGCTAGAATCAAATGATGCTGTCAAAAGGCAATGCCAGTGTTTGATGGCTTTTAATATTTTTGTCCATATCAAAAGACTAAACAAATGCAATCAATATTTTCAATTCCTAACTCTCCAGTAATTATTCCAATAAAAAGATATTCATGGTACCAAACATCAATGCATGATCTTCATGGGCCTAATAAATCTGTTCCCAGAAAATAAACCATGTTCAGCTAGAGCTTTAGAGAGAATATTAGTAAACATGAAACTTGAATGTGATTATCCAAATTCTTCAACACATGGGGCTTACAAAATATGGATTTAAACCCCAAATACTTAATGAGAACTATCAAGAAATAAGAATCATATCCCCAAAAGGAAGGCAGATTATATTTGGGGTGGCTCCTTAGTTAAATAACTCAAATGAGGATTTTTAATAGCATTGACTATTCATAAGAACTCATTTTATGAGTGTCTACCTCATAAAATAAAATCAACTGCAAAATAATAATGATACCCCCAAATTATTGAGTAATCCTTGTTGGCTGATTCTATTTTTAAGATATGTACAAATCCTCACAGAATCCCATGAGGTAGATAGATACTGTTTATATTTCCATATGGCAAATAAGGAAATAGGCTTCAGCAGGCTGTCCAAGGCCATACATCCACGGCTGGAAGGGTGTGATAACTGTCAAATTCAGATATGTCTGACATCAGATCCACACTCACTATGTGTTACATTTTTAAATATATATATATATATATATATATATATATATATATATATATATATATATAATATTCACTATGAATTAAGACTAGTCATTAGTAAAGCTTATTGTCAACTTGATAGTGACATCCTCCTTCCTATTTAGGTTTGAATACTGCCAGCTTTTTACAAACCTTTCTTTTGAAACTCTTAGTGAATTTTAATTAGTGCCGCCTGCTGGGTAGACTAGCTTTGACTCTTAAATTGTTAGAAGTTTTATTTGGTAAAATATTCCTTAAAAATTATGCAAGAAAAAAAAAGAATAAATATCTTCAGCATCCGTAACTCAAAAACAGAACACACATGCACCAATATACTAACTGGTCAGTCCAATATTTCAAATCCTATTTGAAAATCATTTGTGTAAGAAGTATTAGCAAGAAAGAGAAGAACTTCAGCACAAGTCACCAAACTACTGGCATAAGCATTACTATAACAATATTTTTTTAAATTTCATCGTTCCTTAAGTATGACTGACAGTAAAAGTTATATCTATTTAAGATATATAACATGATGTCCTCATATTATATACATTTAGAAATGATACCAGAGTCAAGGCCACTAGCAAAACCCTTCTATCAAAAAAAAAAAATCGCTGAATTAAAGAGAACTCAGATGTGTTTATGAAATGGCGATATATAATTTTGCCTTGAATGGAGTCTTTATAATCAAGAGAGGTTAGAACAAACATAAAACCAAAAACAAAAACAAAAAAAAAAAAAAAGAAAAGACAGAAAAGTAGTGTATTAGTCAGCTCAACCTGAGGTACCAAAATACTATACCTTGAGAGGCTTAAAAAATGGAAACTTAATTCTCACCATTCTGGAGTCTAAGATCATGGTGGTGTTTCTTTAGTCCCTCTTTCTTGCTTAAAGATGGCCACCTTCTCTTTATGTGTTCTCATGGCAGAGTCAAAAAGGAGTCAGAGAGGGGTAGAAAACTCTTGTTATTTTTTTGCGGTGTGTGTGTTCATTTTCTTTTTTAAAAAATAAGGATATGGATCTAATCATGAGGAAAATAAATTCAACACCTGTCATTCAAGATCGGTTTTGAAAAATATTAAAATGTATGCCTGTAGGACAAAAAAATTGTGGTAAGCTTTTGTCAACTACAGTACTTACACACATATTGTTCTGATGCACTATATAAAAGAGTACAATGATTATAGTCTTACCCATTCATTGTTTTTCTTTTACATAAGGTAGGAGACAGCTTTTAAAATGAGATTTAAGTTACTTAATAATTAAATAATTAGACAATGGCATTTGGTATGTGTGTGGGGAAACAAAATGTTTTTTAAAACACTTTATTAAGAAAACCTTCTCTATTATGAAAGAGTTGAACTTGTTCTTTTTTCCTGTTGTATTAATATGTATATTTGTGGTGCATAATTTTTATATTGAACTTGAGTGTTTTGTATGCACATACATATCATGTCAAAATTATAAACCCTTCCCTGCTCCCTCTTTGACCCTCTTACACCCTTCCCTTTACTCCCACTATACCTCCATTTGGTTCTATGAACTGACCGTATTCTGAGTTTCTCATATTAGAGAAATAATCTGATATTTACCCCTCAGCGTCTGATTTATTTCACTAAGCAAGATGGTGACAAGTTGAAGCTATTTACCTACAAAATCCTCAAACCTGTCCATTTTAATAGACATGTGGCACTCCATTGTGTACATATGCATCTCTCCAGGTTGCTAGTAAAACTGTTCTTTTACTCAAAATCTCATTTAAGAAACTCTAAGACAAAGATTAATTCTAAAATGAAATAATCTGCATCTTTGATTTTAGAATTTTTATAAACAAATGGCAACTAATTCACTAGATATTTTGTAGTTTTTTAACTTGCAAAAATTTACAGAATTCTCTGCTCTTTTTCTTAAGGATAAGCAACTAGATGGTCGATGATCTTTTCCTCTTTCCACCTCCCTCTTTGTCCTTTTCTTGTCTTCATTCCTTCCCCCACCCTCTCTTCCTCTCTCCTTTCTTCCTTTTTCTTTCCCCTTTTCCTCTCTTACTTTTTTCCTTTTTCAGTAATAAGGATTAAACTCTGACAAGCTACATTCCAGTGCTTTTTCAATTTTTCTTCACAAAAGAATTGAGACAGTATCTTAGTAATTTTCTCGTCACTGGAACACAATTCCCAACACCCACAACTTAAAGGACAAGTTTACTTTGCTCACAGTTTCAGAAAGCCTCAGTCTATTGATGGGTGGCTGGAAGTGGTGGAAGGACTTGTAAAAGGAGTAAAGAAAAGCTATGCATGGCTTGGCCAGAGGAAGCAGAGACAGATAAGAGAGAAGCTAGGCCAGGAATATATTCTTCCAGGCCATACTCTCAGTGATCTGCTCCTTCTGAACAGGTCTTGCCTCTTAACAGCATAATAAATCATCAATGGAGTAATCCACTTGATCCAAATCACTCCCATGATCCAATCAGCTTTCAAATACATGAGGCTTTGAAGGGTGGGGGTGGGGGGGCAATGCAGATGCAAAACATAACAGTATTCCTTAAATTGTCCAGTCTAGCCTCAAAATTGTGATTCTCCTGCCTCAGGCTCACAAATAGCTTGGATTACAAGCAGATGCAAGTAGCAATTTCCTATTTTTTGAAGCACACGTGAAACAGGACACTTTCAGTTTCACTAAAGCAAATTTCTGTGCATGTGCTATATCACAAGTGTGTTTTTTCTATTGTCTTTGTTCTCTAGTATTAAGAGGAAGCAAAAATATTTAACTTATTATCAACTAAAACCTCTTATATTTTTCTATATTTTAATATCTAATATAGTGCCCTTTTATTTTTACTTTTAATATATTATGTATTTAGTGCATACTAGGCATGTGCTGTACTACCAAACTATTCCCTTAGCTCTGCTTCCATTCTGTTAAATGTTATCAGTTTCATAGTTTTTGTCTCCAAGATATTACTTTATTTTTATGTACGTTATATTATTTGTCCAATAACATTTTCCTATGTTAACATAAAAACTACTAACAGATTCATAACGGATAGTAGAATTATCATCTTAGTTACTCTTTGTTGCTAGGTCATGGTACTTGTAATCTACAACTGAACAGAGGAAAAGGTTTATGTTATCTCACAGTTTAAGGTTTCAGTCCATTCACAAGCAGTTGGTAGTGGTGAGAAGAGTTGCATGGAGGACAGCCGCTTATGGCATCACAAGAGTAAGAATCAGGGACCTCCAAAGGCTAGAGCAAGTTTATATTCTTCTAGGTCAAATGATCAGTAACAAACCACGTGCCTGCAATCTACCAAGTGCCCATAATCCACCACACACCAGTAATCCACCCCTCTTTGTGGAAATATGACTAGGCCAAGGGATAACTAAGGTAGAAGGTAGCTCAGACCCCGATAATCTCATGGAGCCTCTTCCTCTTATCCCAGGCCCAGATGACCCACAGCTCAGGTTTCACTGTACTCAAATCCCCAGTTTTCCCCTACCCCAAGACCCCTACTAGAAATCACATGATCAAGTTTTGAGAGACCCACCACACAAATTAAGGCTTTCAGACCCCAAACTTCCTCTCTATGAGCTATAGGTGAACGAATATTCTTTGCTCTTTAAGACTTCCCAAATTACTGATAGTTTGTTGTTGAATTAATCTTTTTTCTCCATCTTTTTTCATTTTTTCCTTCCTCTTTCCATTTTTTCTTCATTAATAAGTAATGATAGTTACACATGCAAACTATGTGACTCACCCAGGTAATATTAACTAATGGCTTCTGCCTTTAATAGCCACTGATAAAATATATCAAATGGCCTGGCAATTTTACTGAATCTCTTCCTGCTTAATCAGTTGTACCTGCTTGCTGTAACAATTCACACAGATTCATTCATTTATCAAAACCCAAGAATGTAATTAGCAGTTGAGTGGGTTATGGATAGCAGGCCATGGAGGACTTCCCACTCACCCAGGCCAATGTTCTTTAGGAAAACTATTATTACAAAAACTTGCAAGATATTCTATAAGAGGAATAACACAGCTTTAATCTGGAAAGCAGTAAAAACAAAATACTAGTAGTGTATTTACAAGCATAGTGGGTTATGGATAGCAGGCCATGGAGGACTTCCCACTCACCCAGGCCAATGTTCTTTAGGAAAACTATTATTACAAAAACTTGCAAGACATTCTACAAGAGGAATAACACAGCTTTAATCTGCAAGGCAGTAGAAACAAAATACTAGTAGTGTATTTACAAGCGTGGAGTGGGAGAGGCGCAGACAATAAAACAACAACAAAAAACCCCGTTAATATGGTGTTCCTTAACACCCAGAGGGGTGACTCGCCTAATACTGCCCAATTTTCCCCTGTAGTTTATGAGGCATAAGTGTATCGTTATTTCACGGGTCCCTGGAATTCGACATGTCTAGACCTGAGAGCTAATCATCTTTCTTTACACATCAGCATTTTCTCCTGCTTTCTCTATGAGCATTTAGAGATCCTGCCATTAATACCTAATCCTTAATTTATCTTATCTTGCAATAATTCAGCTACTTTGTAGACTGAGCCTTTCTTTGCTTTTCTCTTTTGTTTTCTTTTTTCTACTGAGGACTTAGCCAAAGGACTTCCCATGAACCACAACCCCAGCCATTTAGGTTTAGGATTAAATTCTCGGGGGAAAAAGTATCATGCTTGAAAGTATGAGTTACGTCCACTTGTAAATTGAAATCCTGAAAACCACTGACTTTTCAGTTTCTTAAATGAACAGGTCACATTTTGCATTTTTTGGGTTCTGGGGCCTACTCTGAACAGATGAACTAACTGTATTCTTATTTTAAGAGTTTCAAAGAATGTACAAGGTGAATTCCTGGTTTTGGGAGTGGTCTTCATCAGCGTGTGACTGTCACTTGGGCACCTTACCTATGTTTAGTGCTCAGTCAGGTCTCCCTGAATGCTTTATAGGAGTGGGTAAAACTTCCGTCTCAAATGAAGTCATTAAAGTTTTGCAATGTGCGCCATAGCTTTGTGCCAGAAATGATCATTTCGTTATTACTTTTAGCAGGAGTCTTCGTAGTCGGGAGATGACAGTGAGAAGTGTAAGCGCGGGTGGTTGCCTGGCGAGGAGAGTCCGGCGGGTTCCGCGGCGCGCCCGGCCCGCAGCGAGCTACGGCCTCCCCGGCGCGGGCAGCAGCCCAGCCGCGCGCTCCCCAGGGCCCTGCGCGCCAGCAGGGCCCGGCCGGCCCAGGGCAGCCCCGCCGCCGGCGCAGGACACGCCTCGGCCCGGCCGCCTCCCGGCCTCTCCTGGCCTCGGGCCAGCAGCCGCCGCCCGCCGCCGCCCGCCGCCGCCCGCCGCCGCCCCGACTCCCGCCCGGCGCGCGGCTCCCGGCCCGGGCGCGCGGCGCGGCGCGGGCGGACGGCGCGGATGTGGCGCATGCGTGGTGGCGCCGCGGGGCGCGGGGGCTGCGGCGGCGGGCCGGGCCGCGCGGGCCGGGGCGGCGGGCGCGGCGGCCGCGTGGGCGCGGGCTGGCGGGGCCGCGCGGGCGGCGCCCGGCGGCAGCTGGAGGAGCGCTTCGCCGACCTGGCGGCCAGCCACCTGGAGGCCCTCCGCGCGCGCGACGAGCGGGACCTGCAGAACGCGCGGCTGCGCCAGGAGAACGCCCGGCTGCGGCTCGAGAACCGGCGGCTGCGGCGCGAGAACCGCCGTCTCTTCCGCCAGGCGCTGCGGCTGCCGGGAGAGGGCGCGGAGCGGGCGGCGCCAAGCCCCGAGGAAGGCGTCGCCGCCCGGACGGCGGGCGGCAGCGACCGCGGGGACGCGCCGGGCAGCCCCCGGGCGCTACGGGCGCGGCTGCAGAAGCTGGAGGCCATGTACCGCCGGGCGCTGCTGCAGCTGCACCTCGAGCAGCGGGGCCCACGCCAGCCGGCGGACCGCGAGGGGCCGCCGCCCGGGGAGCCCGACGGCGGCCGGGGCGGCCCGGAGCCCGCGGCGCCCTGGTGGTAGCCAGGCCGCGCCGGGGGCGGGGCTCCCGCGAGCCCCTCCCACCAGCGCCCCGCCTCCCGCGGAGGCCGCGCACCTGAGCGTAGGGGTGGCGCCCGGCTGGCTGGGCGGCCCCGTCGGGAGAGCGCGGGAGCTGCAGCTGCCCACGTGAGCGTCGCACCTGCCTCCGGCCTGCTGCTCTCCGTGCCCAGAGGCCCCGGGACGCAAGCGCGGGTTTCAGACGCCAGAACTCGGTGCCTGCCGGCGCCTCCGAATACTTGAACTTTTTCAGATGTTGTGAAGACCTGTTGTATTTTTCTGCTGTGGTTCTTTGAGGGGGTAATGGATGCATTTTGAGTTGAGTCTGTTCCTTCTTCAATCCTTTAAAGCCTCCAGCTGTTATGTCCCAAACATTTAAAATATTTGTTTTTATAAATCTGTATTACTTGGATATCCTATGGAGTACCAACTTTTTATACAGAATATATTTATAACTTAGTGAATCATGTTTTCCCCTGAGCCTAGGACACATTTATCTAATATATTCTGATTTGTTTGTCCCCTGGGAAATAGATGATCTTTTGAATCGGTAAATAAATCTGTTATAATTGTCCCCTGGCTATTATTTGAAGTCTGTTAAGTTTTTATGTTTATGTTTGTACATATGTGTGTGTGTGTATGCACATACACATCTTACATATTTTAGTATCTTCCACTGGTTCATGTAACAACCCTCTTAATCTAAAAATTAGATAATACATTGCTTATTATTACATTTTAGTTTAATATTAATCTGTGCACAGCTACTTTTATTTTGATTTTTTAAGAAATTATGAATTACTTATATAGCAAAAGACAGCAAACACAGCGGTTTACATTTTAACAGTGATTTTAATGGCAGCGGAAGATGTAACTTATTTTTTGTGACAGGGTCTCACTGTGTAGTCCTCGCTAGTCCTGAATTTACTTTGTAGCCCAGTGTGGCCTTGAACTCACAGCAATCATTCTTTCTCACCCTTCAGAGTGCTAGGATTATAATAGACATGCCACCAAGGCCTGTTTATGTGGTGCTGGGGGATCAGAACCAGGGCCTTATCCTTGCTAGGCAAGAGCTGCTTTAACAGCTGAGCTACTTCCCCATCCCCCAAAATGTAACTTAATTTTAAAGACAATGCTCTAAGACAACTATTTTATTAATGAACAATACTTTTTCGTGCTATTGGAAGAGAACACTATTGTGTCTAATAGAGATTGTGGTTGTAGAATACATTATCCTTCCTATCCTGCCCTAAGGGTTATGGCCAGCACTTCTACAACAAAACACAGGTTAACAGAGAAAAGCCTAATAGATTTATTTAATCAAAGTTTACCATGATAGCCTTCAGAAATTGAGATTTAAATCCCCAGGCATGTTTATGTCTCTATTGGATGAATAGTGTGTAGAATTGTTATTGGACAAAAGGGTATGACATAATGATAACCGACTGAAAGAGTATAACCCAGCAAAGGATGTTGGTTTGGTTGGTTTGGTGTCTTGGCCTCCGTCGTGGGATTCCTTTCCTGATACAAGGTCATATCCCTTCTAAAATGAGGATCTTAGGACCTACCATCAGGTGAAGTAGGCCTGATATATTCATGGCCTACCTGTAAACTGAAAGGCCTGAGAAAGTTAAAGAAATATTCCTGTGATATGCTGTTTTTAGAGGGAAGGTATTCCAATTTCTGTGACAAAGCTTGAGGAAAAGAGAATTATAGTTTCTCTATAGTCTGTAGGAGGCTAGAGGCCATTGGGTGAGAAATGGATTTGGGCAGGTCATTTGCTTCTGAGGCACCTATAGTGTTGTTGCATCAAAGTACTGGCACAATAAATCACCATAGTTTGGGGTGTGGTTTCTGCTCCCTACAGTCCATCATGGAGTTAAGGAAGTGCTTAAATGGAAAACATCTCAGGGGAACAAAGAGGAATTGAATGGTTAGGAAAATAAAATGTGCTATTTATGACATACTCCAAATATTGTGAATAGTTTTTGTATTACAGATACTTTTTATAAAATAAAGTTCCACAGCAAACTAGATTGATGGTCCTTCTTCTAGTTTTGCATTTTAATATACTATTTTATAGGTAATTAATGTTTAGTGGTGAATATTAAACATATTTTCCTGGAGATTTCTATTCTTCCTTATTTTACAGCACTGTTCTTAAAATTCATTACATTTTGGGGATGAAGACATAGCTCAGCTGATATGAGAAGAAATTTAGTGAGAATAGAAATCTTATAATTCTTACAATAGGATATAGAGAAATACAGAAAATCTTATTTTCCTTTATTGGTTCATAGTGAAAGAAAAATTTTTAGAAGATACTAGAATTTAAGAACTAAAAAATTTGCACTACTACTCTTTAATTGTGTTCCTGTTTAATCTTTCAAGGTCTTAAGTTTTCTCAGTACAATGAAGATGGTATCTACTTCAAAAAGTTTTAACAATTGTTTTGAGATAAGCAACGTACCTGCTTCAGTGTAAATGCTCAATCACTGAGAATGGCAACTCAAAGCATGAAAATTATAAATGCATAATTTCCTTAAGCTTTCTGTTGTTTTACT
Organism: Ctenodactylus gundi; assembly: GCA_004027205.1. Classification (NCBI taxonomy): domain Eukaryota; kingdom Metazoa; phylum Chordata; class Mammalia; order Rodentia; family Ctenodactylidae; genus Ctenodactylus; species Ctenodactylus gundi. The sequence continues at coordinate 36,071 of PVKB01002619.1, read as the reverse complement.
CAATTTTGCTTCTATATGACTTTATTGTTGTTAGCAGAAGTACATAAGTTTTGAATTGAGTTGCCATTTTTCACTCCTCATAAGTAAATAATGAATATAAAACCTTATATAATAATGGGTTAGGGAAATATGGTATTCAAAAATGTCAACTATTGAATAATAAGAATATTCAACAACCAAAATATTTGATATATAGTTCTTAAACATTTTGTCTTGCAATTATGTGTGAGTATGAATGAACAAGTACTAAACTTATTAGATTTATGAATTAAAATGTGTAATGAAATAAATAAACATATCCATTGTAGACATGCATAACTTCTGAGTGTAATACATGAAAGACATTAACATTTCTGAAACTAAGATGCCCTATAAAGTCAAATATTATACACATTTCAACTTTGACAGCTTTCTTGTCGATAATTGATAAGGTATAATCTCATATTATGAAAGATATTTTGTTGTGTATAATATGTAGTTCCTTAAGAAATAAGTATAGTCAGTATTAGAAAAGTTTATCTAGGATCTAGTTTGATCTAAAATACATCTAAAATCACTATGAACCATGTCTTGCTGGAATAAAATTTTCATTTTAGGTTAGTTGTACAAAGAGAAGTTCATCTGCAATTTATAGAAATAAGCAGTAAACATATGTATCTTTTTCAATGAACAAATTCAAGGAGAGAAATTGGCATTTTAATAGCAATTTTATAGTGACTACTCAAAAATTTCCTTTATGTTTTTCTCTATAGAAAGGACATGAATCAAAACAATATAAAATAAATGTTTATGTGAATAAGTTGTACTTGATGCTCATTTTTAACATTATAAAGGTTTCAAGAAGTTGAAGTTGAGAAGAGAAGAAAAAAGGCCAGAGATTTTCGTTATCTCTCTGTACTCCTTTTCCCAGTGTCCCTTGCAGTGAAAGGCCCTTACATACCTGGAAATGGTGAGACGATGGCTTGAGGCAAATGAGCTCCATTGTTTTCTTAGGGCTAGCTTTGAACAAATTACTCTTTCTTTTTACCAGAATTAATGTTTTCTTTTGATTTAGTCATTGGCGAGTGAACAAATCAGAATGTATGGACCTAAATGTCTTGAATGGCAAGCCATTCAAGAAGTTACTCCTGGAATCTGAGGGGTGTGTTTCCCCAGTTCCTTACTGAGTAGGCAGTAGGGAATTAAGAAAAGACACTGCCTTCTCATGACTAGCTGAACCTATGACTGGGACACTAGGAACACTCTAGCAGCTACCAAGGACACTTTTGCACCTGGGCATACTCCCTCCTTTCTTGTTTATGGCATCAGATGCCTACAAACTCTTTTGTTAGTAAAAGGAAGAAGGTTGTTGGAGGAGCTAACACACTCCATCTGGTTTCCCACTGGAAAGTGCACGTCAGGGACTTGTAGTTTCCCCTCTTTGAATCTTAGGCCATTTAGCAATGACATTCAGGGCAAAGTAAGCACCTTCACTATTTGCAGTCATTTGTATGGCTTATCACTTCACTGGCACAAGCTTTGCTCCTCTTGGTCAACAAGAGAACATGTTGCTCAAAATTGTATGTTTTTTATTGGTAAAATAAGCATTAATCTTTGTGAATTGTATTTAAAAATTTTGCCATTCTATTATGTGTAGCTAAGAAAATTTAAAGGTATTACTAAACTGCAATTAATAGTCATGGGAATAGTAAGCTATTTTTTTCCCCAAAATTGTAATTCATAGCATTTTTTAAGAAAACAGGACTCTAATATATGCTTAATATATTTTTTGTCAAACTAATCTTGTTTAACAGAAATGTTGGCTTTTAATTAACTCAGTTTTCTTTTATATTTGAAATGTAGAGACTGGAGATACTTTGCTCTTCTTATTAGCTTATTTTACATCTGCTTGTAAGATTTTTAACTAGTGTTTACCAAAGCCATCATGTTCTAAAGTGTTGACTTGCAACATTTACATGCAAGCATTGTGACTCTTACTTGCCAAAGCTCTAATGTTTTCAGATGTTGATTACAGAACAGAAAGGTGTAGATTTGGAAATGGGATGCTAGATAAGCTTAACCTAAAAGTCAATCCTTTTAAATCTCCGATATTGATCATATTAAAAAGGAAGTGTTTTATGACACTGACTCCAATTGTCAGTCACGTCTCTTCCAACGGGGAACACATTCTGACTGACCATCACCAAGGAACTCTACCTGGGCACCGAGGCACAAGGCCAGGATAGTTAATTGGCAATGCCTTCAGAAAAGAAGAAAATGCATTCTTAGAGAAAGAAGGAAGATGTTTGATGCCATCCTACTTTAGATAGCAAGCTACATGAGTGGCAGACACCAGGCGGTCCCTGGATAACAGGAAAGGGAGAATTGAAACCGGAAAGGCAAAATAGAACTTTAAATGTTAGATATTTATCTATCACAGAGAAATGGCTTCTACAAACTTAGAATATAAAACACCAACACCACTTCTCCTCAGTGCAGATCAACAGACAGAATACACAGCTACTGGAACACAGAGATCAAAGTCCAGTTTCATTTCCAGGAAAGAAAATCACTGGTGACAGAAAGAGATTACACAAGTCTTGCCATGTCTATTATTTCATTGTGTTCCTTCTCCTAGTTTTTCTTGCTATTAAAAATGCTAAAAGATCTATATATATGATAAGATAGTAGTTTGAGGCAAGCGGCCCCCTCCATCTCCTCAGGATCTAGCTTCGTTTCTTTTTTTTTTAATTGAAATAAGTGGCCTCCTTTGTTTTTGACGAGCTGTGAGCAAACTGCTTAAGCATGTGGACCCTAATGGCCAGTAATACATGGAGCCATCTGGCCATGTACTGAATCCTCTGAAACTGTGAGCCAAAACAACCCTTTTCACTTTTAAGTTGTATATGTCAGGCATTTCGTTCCCAGTGATACGTGGACAATACAGTAGTATATTATGAGCGAAATTTTACAAGGCACTTAAATATTTTCTAGTTCTAATAGAAAATAAAGAATATCTCAGCAGAGGTTTTGTCACTTGTGAGTTTTGGATCTTAAGAATACCACTAAATCTTTTGTCTTAGTTACTTTCTTGCTACTGGGACAGAACATCTGACACCCTCATCTTAAAGGAGAAAAGACGTAGTTTAGCTCATGGCTTCAGAAAGTCTAGGTTTCTTTAAGGGCAGCTGGCAATGGTGGAAACGCATGGTGGAAGACTACCAGGAAGAAAAACTATTTATCCCAAGGTAGTCAAGAAACAGACTAAGAGAGGAAGCATGGAGCAAGTGCACACATTTTCATGTCAAACCCTGGTGATTTGCCCCTTCTGACCATACCCCAGTTCCCCCAGTGCATGAAATCCATAGGTGATTCACATCTAAATACATGTTTTTTGTAAGATATTCCACATCCAAATGATAACATCTCCTTAATATATGTTTTTCAAACATAAAAATTGTACAACAACATATCCCAAACATATTGCAAATTAGATATTACATGTGAACTTGAATTTTATGCTTTAAAATACAGTGCCATGGTTAAAAAAATGTTTCTAAGGGATAATTTCTTCATGTCCCTAGGCTTTTATGTAGTACAAAGCATTAGTCATTAAAATTACTCTAGATTTTTTTCATTTGTTTTATCTTAGACTGCTTTTTGAGGTTGAGAAATAATTTTTTAGAAGTTTTTGATGTATATCTCTTTCTTTGGCCTTTTAATACTTCAAATGAGAACCCAGGACATGTTTGTATCTGTAAGGCATAAAACTACCAAATTAACTTGCAAATCCCAAAGGTTATACTGCTGAATAGAAGTTCTTCATAACATTTCTCTGAGAAGAATAAAAACACTTTTATGCTTTTAATAAGGTACATCAATAATACTAATAATTCTAAGTCTTGAAAATGTCTAACTGTGAAGTTGATTACATACTCAAGCAGAAAGCTATAATCAAAAAAAGTTGTTTGAATTCACTCTTTCATACTTTTTATATGACTGACGCAAATGTTTAATTTCTCCGAAATGCAAATAATCATACCAAATGATTTATTTTAACTAAAGAGGTTTTTAATATTTTTATGCACTCAATATTTTTCTTGAAAAGAGTAAATTCCTATGACTTATTCCTCTAAAACTGAGCTTCATGACATAAGGAAGAGTCACATAAAAATAAAATGTCCAAGAAATACAAGTCATTTATCATAACTTTGCATCCCGTATCTAATTTGCATCCTTCCAATTCTAGTCTGTATTTATTACAATACTGGCCTTCCTCACATTAGAGTTCGAGGGTAGGGTTGGGTTTTGATTGGTTTGACTTCAGAGAGAAGAAAGAGTGTCAGGCTTGAGCTGGCCTGGGATCTGCTCTATCTTGTCACCAAAGATCACAGCTCCAGTCAATCTGTCATCATCTCTAAAGCCTCTCTCTAGATTCTGGTGGAAGCTGTGGCCTCATACCATATGTCTCCAAGGAGTAGGGCATTTTTTTCTCTGTAACCATTGTAACCTACAATAGTGATGCTCTACCTCTTCTTGTGTCCCTAATCCTATTTTTTTCCCTCAATATCCCTTTATTGATCTATTTTTAAATTGACCATTTTGGTGAACATTCTGTGACTATATATATATACATATATATATATATATATATGTTTTCAACTGAAGTATATAGCTCAATATCTGTTCTTCAATTCATATAACTTCATATTTTCTTATTTAACTAATTCTCTCTCTCTCTCTCTCTCTCTCTCTCTCTATATATATATATATATATATATATATAATTAGTTTTTGGCAATTATAAAAATTCTAAGTAATTATTTCTTGCATTTTTAAAATGTATATCTAAAGTAACTCAGTATTACTCAAGAGGTATTTCTTTTAATAATAATAATACATGAATAAAATGCCTGAATATTGAAAATACAATGTATTAGACCATTTATTTACTTAAATAGTTTAACATTCAATGCAGAAGGGCAGACATACAATATGAAAATGGCAAGTCAGTGAGAAAATATTCGGTCCCCAATCCAGAAAGAACAGGATTTATTTAAGTTGGCATTTGAGGTCATTATTAAAATATGGGAAGAGGATTAAGTAGGTTGAGCCCATGGAATGGTTATTCAATGCTGATCCAATCTATAAAACTTAAACAATGGATGTGATTAGTGACATATACGATGTTCTAGACAAAAGAAAAAGACTATTGGGATGTGAATGAAGGGTGTGTGGGATCTTGTGTAAGCTGGAAGAAGTGAGCTGCGCTCATACAGTGGAAGGGCTTACATTCCAAACTTTAAAAATTTAATCTCTCATTGGAGGAAAATCAAATTTCTTTGAGCAAGTGATTAATTTGGTATTACACGGTAGATTTAGAAATCATGATCAGATATATTTTTTAAGGTTACATAGAAAGCAGGCAATTAAATAAAGGAGAAGGAAGGTAGAGACAGGAATGCCAGAAAATAAAGTAGAGTGATGTTTCAAGTAGGAGATGATAGGAACTAGCCACATTCAAAACTGTTGGAGAAACGTGCGATTCTTGTTTCCTAGTCTCTGAAAGCAGAGCCTGAAGTCAGACAGTTAAAGATGACACAGACATTGGAGAAACATGAACTAAAGATGAAAGCTAAAGAATGAATAAGAGAAATACATGTGTTCAAAGACCAGAGAGATGTTAATGAAGACGTTTGGAAAGAGTAGGCTAAAACTGGAAGGAAAGCTACCAGGTTATAATTTCTGAAGACTATGAAGATAGATTTGATAAAATAACAAACTGTTTTATACTATAAGGAAGTTAAAGAGAAGATATGGCAGAATGTAAACTATCATATTCTAATTATTTATCCATTTCTATATATCCATGAACTTCGTGAAATAACTTGATGACTCCAGGAATGTATTTTCCTATTTCTTATTGTTACTTGAGCTATCCAATGGAATGTGGCCAAAATCTCAACATACCATTTTATATTGAGGACCAAAGACCATACACGATTTTTTTTTAGCCTTTTTCAGACCTGCTGTCATAGGAAGAATGTTAAGTGACTAGCATGGTGAATGAACAAAGATCAACTGATCACTCTTGTAGTTTCAACCAATTGTTACCCAATGAGCCTCAACAAGCCAGTGTTCAGACAACCTCTCAGATGATTGTACAGATATAAGCCGGCCCTGTGGAAGTCAGCTCAGGCAGGTACTAATTAGGAGAACCAACTCCTGACAAACTTTTGAGCAAAATGGTTACTGTAACTGATGTTTCGGGGTAGCTTACTATAGCAATAGATAATTGATACAGGGTAATGTCTTGGCAGGAGCAGGTTTAGTAAAGGGATATTAAAAGACAAGTTATTAGATTTTTACAAATGCTAAGACATCACCAGGAATTGGATACTATTTTAAAGCATATGTATCTTTGAGGAGAATATCACAGATGGAAAGGTTAAGGAAGTCCTCTATTATACGTGCAGATAGATTTTTACTTTATATAGAAATGAGCCCATAGTGTTTACAGAGACAGAGCAGCCTGATAGAAAGTAAGAATGAGTAGGCTAGTGAAAGGAGAGATGATTAGGGCAGTCTGGTAATAGAATAAATTAAATTCTTATAGAAGAGATGAAGAGAAAGGGGCATAAAGGAAAAATGAAGTTGAAGAAATGTAGTTGGATGACATCATGTCAATAAAGGAGAGATGGCATTTAAAATTAAGGGAGCTGATTTGCTGATCTAAGAGTAGAGAAATTTTCAAACTTAATGAAAATGATTTCAGAGTGTAGTCAACTCAGGGATAAATACAAGAATGGCTGAATGATTCTGAGCACCCTAAGTTATGTGCATAACAGGATACATACACTACACAAAGAGGGATCTAATGTTGGGCATGAGAGGGCAGAGATAAACCTGGAGGGAAACTTTCAAAAGAGCTTTTTATTTTCAAAGTTGAATACATTAAGTAGTCTTATTGGAAGTATTGCTGATTTCTTGACTTGATTCTTCTAGGATAAAGAAAATCAACACATATAATATGTGTATTGTTGAAAAATTTATAACTTTGGAGTTGTGGAGGTATATCTGTAGGATATACAGTGCAAACATTGCAACCTGAGTTTGTATTGAACAGAGAAATATCAGATCAGTAAGATATTTCCTTCCTCCCTCCCTTCTATTTTTCTTTCTTTCTTTCTTTCTTTCTTTCTTTCTTTCTTTCTTTCTTTTTCTTCCTTCCTTCCTTCCTTCCTTCCGTCCTTCCAGTACTGGGGATGGAGCCCAGTGGCTTCACACTCAGTTATATCCCCAGCCCATTTTGGTTTTGATTTTGAGACACGATCTTACTAAATTGCAAAACTGTGCAGGGTGGGTAGAAGCTTTCCATTCTGTCTCAGCTTCCCAGAGTGCTGGGAATACATGCCTACGTGACTGGGCCCTGGTCTCCTCATTTCATATCAGGCTTAACATCAACATTCTGATCTTGATGAGAATGAATTCGTAGGTCTTTTGCCTAAAGATGGCAAACTATCTCTGTGTCTGTAAGGTGCTGATCAGACAGAGATGTTGGTAAAGGCCAGGACTGACATGAAATGCATTTACACAGGAAAGAAAGAATAGACTTGTGGGAGTCTCTTAGGATTTCCTCACTTTAACCTGGAGTCAGAAAAATCAATTGGACTTAATGTCTTTACTTAGAGCATAGTAATGTCAACTCACAGTATTGCTGAAAAAATCAAATCATATGAATTTCCTGAAAAGCTAAACCTCATGCAGTACAAACAGGCTTTATTGAAACTAAAGGCAACAGTATTTAAGATAACTCTTATTTAAATTGATTTTTAAATGATGCAAAGAATAAGACATATATTGCTTAAAAATAACCAATTCTGTGTCCAAATCATCAAAGCAATTAATCTAATACATTTGTCAAAGGGGATTAAAATAATCCCTTGAGGGTTACATGTCATAAAATTTGTGAATATACTCTCATGCTTTTATTGTATACATTCACCAAAGAAAACTAAATCAAATTACCTCTAAACTCTTCAGTGTTACCTATCTTCCCATTCCTATTATGCAGTGTTTATATAAACTATTTTTCTCATCACTTCCTGTGCCACTTGAAAATGAATCCTTTATTATGAGGTGATGAAGATCATTTGGTCTACATAAATATTGGTGAAGCAAACAGCCAGGTGACATAATTTTTGAGCTTTCTGATGTAAGTAAAGGAAAGAAATAAACAGCATAAGTTACCCTAACACTAGTTTGTATTCTGTCATTACAGATATCAGCTATACATACATGAGGACATGGGAAATATTTTAAAACATTTATTATGTAATTAATAAGGCGAACAAACTTTTAAAGCCTGTGTTGAGTACCTGCCTTCCTGTATGCTATGCTAACTCCTAATTACTCTCCTAAATATCATCTTTCAGTACCTTTAAAAAGCTTACAAAGAATTTTTTTAAAAGATGCTATGGTTTGCATGTATGTGCAACTTTCTGTCCTATTTCATTCTATTTATCCATACAACTTCTCACCATTTTTATTTTAGAGCAAATATAAAAGTGATATTCCCAAACTCAACTCTACGTGAAACCGATTATTTTTCTTTCCCTCAAAAACAATATTTTTCAGAGAAAGAGGTGATATTTTTCCCCTAGAGATGTAGCTAATTGTTTGGCAATAATTTCTGGTCCTTCAAAAATAGGGCTAATCATCATCCGGAAGCCAGGGAAGCTTAGGTGGCAATTTGTAATTTTTAGCAGCTTTTTACTTGCAGCATTTTTAAAGTTGTTACAGCAGGAGGTAAAGAGCCAAATCATGTTTATTATGAATAGAAATATTTAAATCCTATCTTATGGAATCAGTGGAGTTCAGAGAAAACAGATGCATCTGTTCTCTTTTATATTATCTAAAGTTCCTGTATTTTTCATAATGGTCATTTCGATCTTGTTAATATGTTCTTAAATCTTAAATGTTCATTTTGAATCTAATGCTATGCTGATCAATATGGAGGGCAATACCTAAATGCGGCTCTTGAGAATTTGCATTGTAGCTAGTTTGAATTGAGATTTTTCTGTAGGTGAAATACATACTGGATTGAAATACTTAATAAAAGGTAAAATATAACATTAATTGTTTTCATATTAATTACATGTTGACATAACAGCCTTTTAAACATATTGTATATATACTATACAATACACATATACAATATTGTATACATATCGTATACATATAAAACTAATTTAAATTTTTCTTTTACTGTCTTAATGTGGTTACAAGAACACTAAAAGCATACTTGTAGCTTATGCTACATTTCTGTTGGTCAGTTTTCTTACAAGTACAGGATGCAGTAAAACTATTACTCTCACCTTTAAAGTGCTTTTTAAATTAGTAGAACATTAGATTCAGGAATTTTTTTCAAAATCAGATTATATTGAACTTCTCATGCATTAAAACTGTGAGTTCCACTTTAGGAAAACTTTGGACAGACAGCTTAACACTATCTTGCACTTTGTATCTTAAAAATGTATATATTCCCTATACTTGCAAAAAGATTTTTCAAAGATCAACTTAAATATAATTAAATTCACTACTTGAAATATGAGCAAATAGAAACAAAACTACATAGAAGAAAAATTGCGATCATTTTTGAAATGAAAGGCTACAATTGCTTAGTCATTGGTCTTAAATTTTCTTACAAAGAGAAAAAGAAAACACAACCATGGATTCATTCTTAGAGTAAACCCAAAATTTGGAAACACCCATTATTAGGAACACCACTTTTTGTAAGTCTGCCTCTAAATCTTTATTAATAACAGGAAATAAAGAGGGCAGAGAAATCCTTGTAAGATCATGAGAATTGGGTCCTGGACAGGCTGCTGCCTCTGTGTGTGGCCATCCTAGCGAAGACACTGGGTGGTCTCAGCTGCAGGTCTACCTATTTGATCTGAAACAAGAATGATATAAGTAGTAGTAAGTGCTCTCATTGAAAAATATTCCAAAAATCAGTGATGGTAATTTTCAGCAATACTAAAATTGATCAAAGAATACAGTGCAAAGGTTGGGTTAAACAAACCATAACTTGAGGCCATCTAAATACCTGCACAGAACAAATGAAGAATAATATTTTATCATAATTTGAATAATACAGTTTAGAATATTTTAAGGAGAAGTTGAAGGATCCAATGAAATGAGAAATTTTATATATTTGTGTCTATAATGGAATTATGAGTCAATCCTGAAAGATATATAAAATTGAAATGATCAAACAAAGAAAAAAGTGAAAGTGTGGCTGCAAAAGACAGGAAAAAAAAAAAAAAACAGCCAAGAGCCAGATGTGCCTTGTGAACTCTGGAAACACATTTGTGTCTTATTCTAAATGGCATATCAAACTATTTGGTTTGGAGCACTAGAAATACATAATTTTATTTTACATTCTAAAACATTATTCTGACTGCTCTGGGGCAAACAGACAGTAAAGAACTAAGGAAAAAATCAAGGTGATACCTTTTAGATATAGACATGGAAATTTTTCATAAGTTCTTGGATACAAGAATTGGAACCTTAGGGAACAGATCAGGGCTAGATATAGAGTTTGTGTATCAGTGTATAGAGGGTAGAAGAAATCTTCTGGGAGTAAATAGAGAGGGAAACCCGAAGAGGACTTGAACCCCTAAATATCTGGATTTCCCCCGGAGATACCGAGGCCAGAAAAGTAAACTTAAAAAGGACAGTTCCTGGATAGAACAAAACCCAGGAGCATGGTGCTTCATGGAATTCAGGAGCATGCGACAGGAATGGGGCATTATCAGCTTGCCAAATATTGTCGAAGGGTTGACACAGAAAGAAGCACAGGAGTGGCGGGAGCTATGCTGTCGCTGGAGAACATCGACAGGAAGGGTCTCAGTACTTAACGTATAGAGATTGGGGAGTGAGAAAATGAATCCTGCATACTCCAATCGTGAACAACTTCGTCAAGATTTTTTTGTTTTTATCCAATCAGTAACAAAAAGAAACCAGTAACTCGGTGACTGTGTGGATACAGGAACAAGGGATATTTGCTTTGTTTGTTTGGCTTTGTTTTTAGATAGTGTGAAGGATGCAATAAAGAGGGAGGATTGGTGATCTTGGAAGAAAAGCAGATGGATAGAAAACTAGTCTTCCTGAAAAGGCGATGAAGGAAAGATAGTGTGGGGGGAGGGGGGACTGCCAATGGAAAAGACCAGGGAAAGACAGAAAACAGTACTTGAAGAGACGTGGGGTGCTTGGCAGATTTATTGTCGAGACTCAAGGTTTTCCTCCGTTTTTCTGTTTTCTCCATACCATGTGAAGGAAAAAGTCATCAACTGAGATGAGAAGAGTAGTAAAAAGAATAAAGCAGCTGGTGCTAATGCAGATCAGAAGAAGTCTAAACCTGCTTTTAGGGTGGGATGCTACGTTTTTCTTTTTAATTAAACTGTAACCATGCACTAACTTCAAACATTTGGAGGGTCATCTACCAAGTAGGCATCTGCAAGTTCTATGCCACTTCTTACTGGGGGGATCAGTGTGGACTCCTGGGGACTGAGATATTCAACAATCTCCTTATTCACACTTCCCTTAATTTTTTGAGTCATGGGTATTTATAGCAAATTTGAAGGACAGATGAGTCATGGCCTATGTAAATGTGGGCTGAGGTGGTAAATTAAAGAGGCCAGTATTATGTCTCCTTGAAACAATGCTTGTTTAGAAAGTAAACAGGTTGGAGGAAAGCACAACTGTTAGATTGCTTGCCTAGCAAGCATAAGACTGTGGGTTAGATTTTTCTGAAGATTACTGTAGGTTTTACAAATCATTTTGCTACTGAGAAGTATTTTGTCCTTTGTAACACTCTGAAAAATTTGGTTGAAGTATATATGCATATGAAAAATGCAAAAATAATAGGTTTGGGTTTCAATTTTATAAGATTGTGTTATTCTATATCTCAGATAAGTCATACGTGTTATTCTTGATGAGTATCACACTGAATTTATTATCCATAAACTCACTATGGTTTGAAATGTGTGCTTAATTGATCACAAATTGCTGTACTCTATCTATACTTCAATTCACCTTATTTCAGATGTGTGCAATTGAGGATGTCAGTACTTTTTGACACCAAGCACTTCAGTGTACATATTAAACTAAAATTTGTTTCTGCGTGAAATTAAATCATCTTTACTAAATTGAGGACAAATTCTTGTCTCTTAAATTCTTCTAAATGCCTTCAAAAAGGTACAGAGTGGCTTATATCAAGAATTATAAAGTGTGAACTCAATATATTCTATTTATCTAATTTATCTAATATGAAAATTAAACATGGCAATCAATTACATATAATTGCTTTGGCAGTATGCCAGCTACTGGATTAGGTATGAAGAGTATCACAACCAAGAAATTAACCAGGTAATAGCTTTGTGCTGGTTTCTTGTTTCTTTTTTTCCCCACATTTTATTGATATGTATACGTGCAAAATTTAAGGTTTACAATGGGGTTGAGCCTTTTATGCACATATGTATCTTGTCAAGGTGACAAGGGCTTTCCTACTCTCCTTTTGTCCCTCCCCTTCACTCCCCTCCCTCCCTCCTCCTTGTTTCTTGTATTACAAATTATGATAGACTTGGTGGCTAAAGTAATACAGATGTACTACCTTACACTCTTGAATTAGAAGCCAGAAATAGGTCTCAGTGGGGCCAGAGTTGGAATCCAGATGTGTTTCTTCTGGAAGCTCTAAGAAATCGTCTGCTCCCTAAGCTGTTTTCCCTCCAGCATCTGGAAGCAGTTCAGTTCCTCAGTTCAGGATGCATTGCCAGTGTCTAAGCATCAAAGGCCCGTGGACATGTACAGCCTCTTCACGTTCTGTCTTTCTGACCTCGACTCCTCTGCTTTCCTCTTTCAAGCGCTCAGTATTACAGTGGGTCAGGACAAACAGTTAACCTGTTTATTGTCAGAGATAATCTCCTCATGTCAAGATCATCTGATTAGGTTTCAACTGCAACCGTGCAATCCCCTTTGTCCTGCAACATAATGAATTCATAAATTCTAGGGATCAAAATGTAGATATGTTTGGGAGCGGGAGGTATTACCTTGACTACTGCAATACGCCTTAAATATGATTACTTTGCTAAAATAGAAACCTTTCAAATAAAGAAATGAAAGTATCATCTCTCAAATTTTTGTTTAAAATATCTTCTTAATTTATTCATTCTATATAATTGCTGCAGAACTTTGCTTTGGTTGATTTATTTGGATCATTATCTTTAGTTCTCCAGTTGATTTTGCGTAAGTTCAAAATAACATAGATTGAAGCTCTTAACCAAATACACAGATTCCAGTTTTAGAATTGTATTAATTTTAGAAAAGAAGGACAGCAAGGGAAACGTATGAATATTAATTAAGGTTGCTTTCACATAAATTATACAAAAATGTAATTTCAGAATCTAGTGATTCAACTTCTGTAAGGTAAGATATTAAAGACAAAATATGGCTTGGCAGTAATGTTTGCTTTAATGCTTTCTAACCTTATTTATTTAACATTTCAGGGTCAAAAATTAGGGATTCAGCTTTTGTGTGTGAATTTTTTTACTTAAGTATTTCTGACTCTATCTCTGTCAAGACCTCTTGACCTTATAGCTTAGAGAAATTTGATTTAGTCTGAAGATATGATGGTTACTGTTTCATGTCTAAACAAAAGCCACTTCTTGTCTTTCAAACTAGATTTAAAATTCAGACATGGTACAAATAGAATTTATACTGTATACATCAGTATAAATAACATTATATTCATATTGTGGTAAACTTTACCATTTGCATTGATGTTGAGCCAAGTCAGATTGCAACACGAGTCCCCAATGGACTTACAAATACTGTCTTACTCATTTTCAAGATTTCCAGGTGTATTTTTGATAACTCACTATTTAGAGGATGTATTTCAAAGACCTACATACTTAAAGACATATATCATTGTCTTGTGATTAAGGAGCCTTATCATATTTATTGGGCATAAATTTGGAAGCGAGTGTAATGAGAGGAGAGGGTTTTGTTTATTTTCCTAAGGACTGTGTGTGCTATCACTGTGGCTATTTCTGATAGGGTGCTAAATTGATATATATATATATATATATATATATCCCATGTATATCTATGTAATGACATTTTCCCTCCATTTTATTGATATGCATAAGTGCAAAACATAAAGTTTACACTGATCTGGAGCATTTTGTGCACATACATATTGCGACAAAGTTGCAAATCCTTCCCTTCTTTCTTTTGACCCCCCAACCCCCTTTCCTACTCTTTCCCTCCAGTGCCCATTATTCCCCACATTAAGTTCTATGCAATAGTTGTGATCTAGGTTTCTCATATCAGAGAAACAATTCGGTATTTCACTTTCTGCTTCTGATTCACTTCACTAAGCATGATGGTCTCAAGTTGCCTCCAATTATCTACAAAAGCCTCCAACTTATCTGTCTTTATAGATGTAATGACATTTTTAGGTATCATTTTTATTTCAAATTGCATGGCTAGCTCCTAAACTGCTGGTATCTCTTACTTCAGAGATTTTGTATATTTAATAAATAATTCTATACTAAAAACAACACTATATCTCTGGATGAATAAAGTAGAAAGAACAGACGAATTTAAGTATGAGAGGGGAATAAAGAACTCAGTGAGAGATTTTGGAATAGGTTTTCCTAGGTTGTGCTAGTGGTGTTGTGGTGTTGAGATGTGAGGGTGAAAGGATGTAAAATTCTCATGTAACATTCAAGGAAAACTTGGTCGTGGAAATACAGAATTTTTAGCTGTGTGAAGACAGGTGGTATTTGAAGCTTTGTGAAAAGGTATAGTGGACTGTGGCTAGAATAATGAAGAATAAGAGTAGAACTCCAGAGGCTTAATGACCGACAATGCAATGCTGAGAAGAGGGGAGAGGACTCAGGGTAGAATAGATAAGCTGGAAACAGACCTGTGAGGACGGAAAGATTAAAGGTGGTCAACATTTATCTCAGTTACTTGTTTGATGTTGGGACACATTACTCAGCACCCACAACTTAAAGGAGAAAAGGTTAATCTTTAGCCTACACTTTCAGAACATCTGGATTCATTCATGAATTTTTGTGGAAGCACATAGCAGAGGACTGGCCAGAGAGTGGCAGTTCGCAGCATGGCTGACAGAAGGCCAAGACAGCAAGGTAGGTGGAGCCAATGTACATCCTTTCAGGTCAAGTGCTAGTGATCCTTACCTTCTGGATCAACCCCAATGATCCTCTTCTTTTGACCAGGCCTCCCCATCTTATGATCACATCCAAATAGAAGAGGGTGTGGAGGGACATCCCAGAATCAAACTATAATAACATTGAAATGCTGAAAATGTCCAAGATAAGTTTTTCTTTTTTTATTTTGAATGAATGCATAAATGTGGTTGGGAAGAGAGTTGAGGGAGGCTATGTGCAAATATTTTAACTTCTACCTTTGTTCTGAGTAGAGGTTATATAGATGAATGGGAAAATGAATGGCTGTAAATATCTTTTCATATTTTTGTGCATCTTTGTCCTGGTTACTCATGATTATGTCAGAAAAGAAACTCCAAGGACATGTGGTTCTTGTCCATGTCATATATCTCTAGAAGTACTTTCCCAAGTATATCGCATACAATTTTACATTCTGGTATACCCACAATAGTTCTCTTCACTAAAGAATTTCTAACCAGAGTTCGGATTTCTTGAGTGAAACCAAACATTTGTAATTAAGTATGGTCCATATCTATGACAGAAAATCATCTAATGCTCCCTTTAAAATTATTAAGCAGCAGATGTTACAGCAATAACTAGTTTAGTGACTTTAATATTTAGGTATAAATGTCCTTTTGATGATTAAGAAGTCTTGCAAAATTTTTGTATTTTGATTATCAGAATAATATTTTGATGGCCTTTTAAATTTAAAGACAGTTATTAAGATTTTTATAGGTATAAATAAGTAGGAAGTGCTACTTCCCCACCATTTTTGTTTTGTTTTTGTTTTTCTTTTTATTGTTTTTATTTTTGAAACAATGTTTTGCTAAGTCACTGAGTTTCACAGGACGGGCTGAATCTTGCAATCATCCTGCCTCAGCCTGCTAATGTACTAGGATTACAGGTGTGCGCCATTATGCCCAGATTGATTTTTTTCATTTTCAAAGCTTCAGCTTATTTCTTAATTTTTTCAGTTCCTATCTCTAGTTTACTCAATTTAACTGTAAGATCAGTGCAATCAAAGACCATTTTTCATCTTTTAAAATAAAGAAGCAATCCGAAGAAACTTGAAACTAAGGAAATCAGAGAAGAGTACTGTAAGTTAGAGTGAAACTTTACACAGAAAATATATCTTTAAGGAGAAAGAAGTAAAAGGTCAAGATACTGCAAAATCACTGTGGAATATGGAAATACACTTTACTTTTGTTTATTATTGAAAACTTGCAAATAATTCATTCTTTATACCTCTGACAGAAACACTTGTGCATAAAGGTCATTTTCATTAACCTTAGGTTTGTAATTTCCAGCCTCCTTGCCCAAAGGCATTGCTGTTATTTACAATTTTTCTTCGTCCTATGCAAAACCAAACAACCATCAGTGTAAGGCTAATATATGTTAAGTGCCCCAGGCATATTTCAATTAAGTATTAACATAGATTGGAAATTTTCCAAAACATTTAGTGAATATTACTTTCAATCATTTTCATTAAAATTAATAGCAAGTGTTAAAAAGTAATATGCCAAGGAGCTGAGGGGATTGAATTCTTAGCTTCTAAATGAATCCATGTGCTTATGCAGAAAGACTTTTAGCACAGTCCAGCCAGATATTATTTAGTCTCATTAAATCCAGCATTTCATCTTAGTTGAAGGGTGGCATGTATGCGCAAATTAATTTTCTTTTAGTACATTTATATACTGCTTCAGATTTTAATGAATATTTACTAGATATCAAAAATAAAGAACTGGCACACAAACAAGCTGAAAGCCTTAAACTTCACGCATCTATCATTAACTGCGTATTCCAGACATACTTAACCAATGCTTTGAGAAATCAGTTTATAGATGTAAAAAAGTTATGGTTGAGAGTAAAGTTTATTACGCCAACATAGAAATAAAAATGTTACAGTCCTAAGAGGGACCAATGGCATGTTATCCGAGCTTTTAAAGGTAGAAATAAAGAATAGAATGAAATTGTTTATGTTGCTAAAATATCAAGATAACTTAAAAATCAGAGTGCACAAAATTTATCTCTCAATATCATATAGAATATGACCTTTCAAACAAAACAAAAATTACTATCTTTGGCTTCACAATTTTTTAACAATGAAAATCTCTACTTACAATAATATTGATATTCTGTGCATCACTTTGAAAAAGTGATAAGGTATCAGCTTCATTCTGTGACACATGCACATGTATATTGCATAATATACATACACATATAGTGCGTGTATACACATGTATGTAATTTATATATACAATTCCAATTTCACATAATTTTTCAGTGAACAAGTTAAACTTTTTGTTAGAGTTTTGCTTGTAGGATAATCATATTTGAGATGTTAACATTTAAAATAAATGGATTGACTACCTTGTTCTAAGTTCCCTTGATGTGTCCAAAAAGGCTACTGCACGAAGGCCATAGTGAGAGCATAAAGATGCACCTCTTCCCTTTGGGTGGAGATGGCTTCTAATTGTCAATATTCTAGTTGCTCGTCTTCCTAAAAAAGTCCTTGATTATAACAGAACTGCGACTCCAAGGGGCAGAAATATCACGACCAGAAGAGTAATTATCCCAGAAATAAATAGAGGAGATAATTGCACCGTAGCACTTGAGTGAGGAGTAATGGGCAGAGGGAAGCGCTGTTGGTCATTAGCCCTGAGTGGAGGAGGTAGCACCTGCCATGTGGAATCAGGAGGGTCGGCACGACTGGACATAACTCAGTAATTCGTGTAGTCTGGAGGGTTCTAAGAATGAGGCCTCTTAGACAGGTCCTGAGTAGAATCTCGGTGCACAAAACAACCTTGGAAAACTACTGGGGAAAAAATGGCACAAAAAAGAGAATACATATTCCTGTTTTCCATTGATTAACATATCATAAGAAAAATTGAGTCTAGTGAGGTGGTGAAAACCAGGTGAGCTCAGAATGAAAGTGTCATTTCACATGTCCAGGACAATTTCTTTCTTATCCCTTTGTTCACTCTGGAAAGTCTTAGGTCTTCAAATCCAGAGGAAAATACTATTTTTTCTTTAAATTTTATTCCCCAATTCTCAATCCCATTTGTTTTTCCCTTTGGCTTTAATAGCTCTCTTTACACCCACTTGTGTACACACACACACACACACACACACACACACACACACACACATGCATAAACACGCACACAGCCACACCTCTCTGCCTATCTCTGTGCTCTCTCTCGTCTCCATAAATTAAGCATTTAACTTTGCATCTTTGCCCCCCTCACACTGACTGACACATACCAGGTGCTCAAATACATTGAGTGCATACATTAATAGTAAGTTTATAGACCAGTGAGATTAAAGGTTAAAAATTCAGAAGAATATCAAAAGTTTTTGAGGCAAAATGCCTCTCATATTTGAAAATGATTCTAAGTAAATTCCAATAGACTTTGAAAAGCTTCTGGTTTTAATATGCTGCAGACAACAAAAAAAGACTGACTCATATGAAGCGAGCCTGGGGAACACCTAGAATTGGTAATTTGCCATAGTTCCCAGCATTTTGCTAACCTTTAATTAGAAGAATTTGGCTAAGGTATTAGAATTGCCTTTACACTCATGAAAATGAAATTATTTATAAGGCCATGCAAATTATTGTTTGATAGCTCATTGTAAAAATTTTTCCATTATCTTTTGGTTGTTCTCAATTAACTTGTTCCCAGAGCTCCAAATTGAGAACTGATATTTTTAGAACCACTTATATAGTTATAAATCTGACCACTGATGAACTCCATAGTAAATGAATCATCTAACATGATTCATAACCCCATACAGGCTGAATGGAAGCATTTTTCAACTGGATTGTTTCCAAAGAATCACATATTTTGGCATAATATAATGGCTTTTTAATAAATGAAAAAAATTATCGTTGCGATATTAGGTTATTATTAATAAATGAATAGTATATGCAGTATAAGTTAAATCTGATTTAGGTATGGTTTGTTCCCTAAAGTTTCATGTGTTGGAGGCTTAGATTTCAAGTAAGGAAATGAAATTGTTAGATCATTGGGAGTCCCAACCTCAGAAGGAATTGACACTGAACTAGTGGTTACTGTTACTGAGTGCTTACTGAGTACGTATTGTTTTAAAACAAGTTTAGCTTTTTCATCCATATATATATATATATATATATATATATATATATATATACATATACGTACACAGTACATAAAGGTTACTATGAGCTTGAATATTTTGAGTATGTACGTATTGCGGCTGCACTATAATGCCTCTCCTCCCCATTTTGGCTTTCCCGAACCTTCCCCATCCCTCCTAACTCCCACTGTCACATCCATTTTGTTTGACAAAATTTACATTTCTGGGTTTCATGTTAGTGAAAATATGCAATCTTTAACCTGCATTTGACTCATTTCACTAAGGAGGATGGTCTCAAGTTGTGACCATTTCCTTATAAAAGCATGAAGTTTATTTGTCTTTATGGAAAAATAGTACTCCGTTGTACACATATACCGCATTTTATATCCCTTCGTCTGTTGATCTTTTGCTTCGTCTATTCTGTATGTATTATTGACAGGTGTTACATAGAATTTTACCATATGAGCCATCTGCAATGATACTAGGAAGCATGTTAGCCCTGACTGATATAGTTTCCAATGTCAAACTTGCTGTCATTCAGGACAGTAAGCTAAAACAAAAATAACCTTCATTTCTTTATGATGCACCCTGCCTCCAGTGTTCCATGTTTGTAACCTCAAACAAATACATCATGCCATCTAAGGGTATATTTTAAAAACTAAATAAAATTATTTTTCTTTATACAAGGAGATAGTGGAAGTTCAAAGCTGGTTTTCCTACTTGTCGCTAACTTCACCTCGAGACAGAGGACTTGATCACTATTTCAATTAAAAACTTAAACTGTTGTGTTAATTTATAGTGATGAAACAGTGACCAAATTATTTATGACTTTATTTTTTTACTGATAAAAAGAACTTCTATGACATTTTCTTCAATAAGTGTCAAATTGATGACATCTTGTTAATGATCATCAAAGTATAATGTCAATATATCATTTGTAATCTACGAATTTATGCTAAACTATGTTGGAGTTAGACTAAGCAGTATATAATGGAAATATATATACATGATCCTTATATTTAATTACTTTTGGCCTACAGATGAAAAAATATAGCTAACTCTTATGAAACAGCTATAGGTAGTTAAATCTTTAGGATAAAACTATGAGTGCTTCAGTTATTATAAATTTGATAATATACATAAGAAAATATGACATATACGTTGATTGAGAGTAGTCTACAGGGCTTTAAACAATAATTGCAAATTAGGCATATGTAGATAGCTTGTCATATGGGATTCAATGTTAACTTTGATTCTTAGTAACTTAGATTAACCAGGTGATCATCCTGGTTCATGGAGAAGCTACTACAGTCACATAGCAATCGATTTGAGCCAATTTGATTTAAGGTTTTGAAAATATAAAGTAGATAATATAATCCTATTTTTAGATTATGTATAGGTTATTTATGCCTTTATAGGTGATAATTGTTGGATATACAGCTAAAAGTTTGTAGATTCCTTGGTGATGACAGTTTCTTCTGCCCATTCAGTCACTGCCAGACACGGGTTGTCTCAGCAGAGGACTAACAGCCACACACATGAAGTGTGTTTGGATGAGGTCTATCACTCCATGGAAATTGAGAATTTTTCCTGAGTCAAATAGAATTGTTTATTGATATTTTTATCTCCATCTTTGGATAGATGATCAAAGAAAATTCTTTTCTTCTATAATTTTTTGCAAAATTTTGCCATTATATCTGCAAAGTTTAATACAATGAGTTGGCTAACTGATTTTATTTAAATATAGTCTAAAACCAAAGATGGAAGAAATTTGTAACCAAAGAGAGAAGAGTCTGCCCTTTACTCATTTACAGAGGTGAAATGTAAGAAGTTCATTTAAATACCCTTGGTTAAGATCTTCAGAAAAAAAAGCTTAAAAAGTAGATACTTTTTATAATATTATAAAATACGTATGTTATGTAAAAAGAATTTCCTTTTACATCTAGAAATAATTTCTTTCTTTTGCAAAATTTAATCTCCCTACAGCAAAAATGTAATGACAGCCACGAGTTATAGCATCTAATTCCCATAATAAGACATACAGCCATTTACAGTCCTATTTTTAAAGAATTTTTAAAAATTAGAAATGAAGCAGTAACTTCTAAATACTCTCTAACTTTAGCCTCAAAATCTGGAGAGGAAAACTAACTGAAAAAAAGAAGCAAAGCTGAGAAAAGACTTAGAAAGTGAGCTGGAGAAATGGTTCAGCAGTTAAAGCGCTTGACCAAGCGCTAAGCCAAGTGCTAAGTACTCGAGCTCGATTCCCCAGCACCACATAGGCTGGGCGTGGTGGCGCACACCTGTAATCCCAGCACTCGGGAGGCTGAGACAGGAGGATTGCCTTGAGTCCAAGGCCAGCCTGGGCTCTGAAGTGAATTCAGGACCAGCCTGGACCACAGAGCGAGACCCTGTCTAAAAAACAAACAAACAAACAAAGACTTAGAAAGTAAGAGGCATGTTCACAAAATATGGTGAAAGTTTAAGAATTTAAAATAAATACATACTGTCAATATTAATTCTCCTAAAAAAAAGAAAAAAAAAACCTATCGTTCACCTGGAGAACACATCACATTGTTCCTGCCACCTTCTCAAGCATTTTCTGGAATGAATGTCTTTTTGTGGCTTCTTCCATGTGCTTAATCGATTCAAATGTTTCTGGCAAGTTCTGTCAAATACAAGCATGTAATATTCTTCATCTCCCTTTTTCACTGAATCTGGCTCCATATGACTTCTGGCTCTTTCCTAAAGACAAAACGATCATAAAAAAGAACCGTTTTAAAATGATTTGAAACATTATGGCAATCATGACAGTGCAAACAAAGATACTCGTGAAGACAGGACTTCCATAACTGCTTCAGAAAGTGGAAAAAGAAGGTGTGTTATATTCAAGGCAAAGGGGAGGGCATATTTTGAGGAGAATTAATTGCAATGTATCTTTTAACTTAATACATTATTAGTCAAGCATTCCCTGTGTTTGTTGACTAAGTCTTATATTTGAATGCTCATTTCTAGTGTTTCCGAGTCTTCTAAGACTAAGTAAAAGTGATCCCTGTTGCTGTAAGCCCCTTTCAGTTGAATTCCAGTTACGGCTAATACAATATTAAGAATCTGAAGATGGTTACTTGCCAGCAGGATTATTTCTGTTAGCAACTTGTGTCCTCCCCAAAGGTCCCTCAGAATCTTCATGTTTGGCAGCTGGGAAATGGGTGTTTTGTCCCAGCAATGAACAAGTAACTAAGACAGAGCGTGTTCTTTTGTTGTTCTTGTTGTTCAAATTGGTGTCGATTATAGCCTTGAGATCCTTGTAGTTTTAAAAGGAGTTATTTGCTACCATAACAATGCCAACGGCAGAACTATAAGGATAATTTTAAACTCATTAACAAACATAGAAATTCAGACTTTCAGTCAAACTGTAAAATAATATAATGTTGCAGTGTTTAGGGTTTGCAAAAGTGTAGGAAAGAATACAGCTTTATAGTCTTCTTTGGAATTGTACATCTTTACAAACTTTGTGTATATGTCATGATCGCCTATATCAAAGTGTTTAAATTAGCATTGTTTTGATCTGATCATTCTATGTCTTGTAAATTTAGCTTAATGAACAAACGGTGTGTGTGTAAATACATTTTGAAAGTCTTATTTTCACATTATTTGTTAAAATAGCAACAATGTACAAAAATGTATAAATCAGTCATCCAAGGTGACACACCCACAAATGCAATAAAAATTATACCTAAAAATAATGTAAGTAAAATGTCAACCACATATATAGAAATTTAGGACCCCAAATCCACCAATTTAAAAAAAAATCAAAAGCAATTTTCTTCCTCTGCCTCTTTAACTTCTCCACTGAAGTACTTTATGTTTCCTCTTCTTTGTCTCACAGGTACCTAGCATACGTCCTGGAATTTAGTAAGCATTGCATAAATATTTGTTGATTAAATTGCATAAAAAATGAAAAAAAATCCATTAAAGTTGATGATAACAGGCCATTAGTGACCATTACTTGCATATTTTATTATGCAAGTAGAAATCCTGGGTTGCTGTGGATAGTAATTATATGCAAAATAAAGACCAAAAGGTTTTGGTATATATCCCCATAATGTTCCCTTAGGCTTTTTCCCTGAACGCTGTGCCAAATCATTGCATCCGTCTCTCTCTCATTCAGCTGATTTACACCTTTGTTAAGTAAGAGGACCTCTGAGACTCTTCCCAAACATGTCTCTCTCAAAGAGAAAGACAACAATTATCTGGTAATATCTTTCACATTACTGCAATTTTTTAATTTTAATTTTTTTTTTCAGACTTGACTCCTCTTCCCAACTTGCAAAGCACAGGCTTTCTAGTACGATACTCAGCTCCTTTGAAAGAGAATAATATCGCGGCTGTCCTGATGACATGGGCCTGTAACCTCAGCACTTGGAGAGACTGAGATGGGAGGATTACAAATTCAAGCCCAGCCTTGACGACTTAGCAACTGAGCCTGATCCTGTCTTAAATTCAAAACTAAAAATATGTACTGAGGAAGTAACCTCCTGAACTCTCTCCTTAGTACGTAATGAATAAATAAATAAGACAGGGGGTGAAGGGAATATTGCATCTGAAGGTGTTCAGGTGCTCCTGGTGACTGAGGTGACATGTCTCAAAAGCAGCTTCACTTTTGATCTGGACTCTATCAATCCCCGGAACCTTCGAGGTTGTGCTGCTCAGACTTGTTCAGTGCTATAGTTCATTTTGTGTTGCTGTAACAAAATACCTCTGATCAAATATTTTATTGGGAAAAGATGTTTGTTTAGCTCACAGATTTGGAGAATGACAGTCCAGAATCGTGTGAACGTGTCTGGTAAGGTTCTGTACTGTGACGCAGAGTGGCAGATTGCATCAAAATGACAGGAGTGGAAGGAGTGACAGGAAAAGCATGTGTAGATGGGGCTAAGAGGCAGCCAGAACCTGGAGAGTTACCAGGCTTGTTCTATAGCGACCTACGCCTAGTGACTAATCCAATCGCTCATAGAGTGAGAACTCATCCCTTCAGGAGGACTGGTAATCTTTTTAAAGAATCCACTACCCCTCAATATTATTTTGTGGGGCAACAAGCTCTTCACTCATGAGCCTGTGGACCTTTGGGGGATAATCCATATTCAAACCTAGTCACACGATAGATAGTCTCTAGTTTAGAGTGTACCAGGCTTTTTTTTTTTTTTCTTGTCCCAGGACACTAACCTTTAAACATCACCCCATCCAAACCCTTGTTGGATGTTTTGTAGCATTCCATATGAGTTATAGGACCATTGTCGGCCTGAAGCACCAGAACCACTGTGCACTGTCATGTGGCTCATTTCAATCAATCATCCGCATCTGTTTTCACTCATACAAAGCTCTTGGGTTTCAAAAACATCAGTATATTTACATCTAACTTGACCCTTTTAAAATAACTTAAACTAGTTTAAAAAAACATTTTAAAATATTAATAAGGCATATAATGTCAAAATCAACTAAAGAGATTCTAAAATAGGTAAACAAAGGTAATATGACTCATATTTCTGTCAATCTTTTCAGGAAATCAAAAGCAAAAAGGAGACATACATAATTCAACTTATTAGAAAGTGGAAACAATACTGCTCTTTAGGGGAAAGAATTACATGAATAATTATAAATTCATTTGTAACAAGATGTATTGAGTGACAGAAAATATCCTCAATAAAATGTTAACACAACTACAATACCAATTAAGAGGTTTAAGAGGCATGTTGAGCTTGTCAATGTCTTGTTTTTAAATTTTTGCTATTAGAAGTGCTTAAAACTATGGTAAACTCACAAAATATTGTGTTGCCCAAAGTAACTATCCTATGTTTAACTTCTCCCCATCAAATTGCTATAAATTGGATGATTTATATTCAGCAAATATTTCCAGTATGCCTTATCAGTTCTACACCTGATTATATGCTATGAAGCACAACAGCACACAGCAAAGTCAGGGTCCATCGTGTCCACAGCTTGCCATTTTACTTCGTATTATATTCTGAGTGATGGAAAATGTATGTATTCTTCCATTGATGGGGGATTAACAATATAGAGCATGCGTGGTCAAGACACCATCTCTTTTTTATTTCACAGGATGGATATAGAGATGTAGAGATGCAATGTACATATCAAAGATAGAAATGAAGGATCTTGTGTCCATATGCTCAGCCAGACCCAGAAAGGCAAGTGCTGCACATTCTTTCTTTTTGTTTAAAAGAGTTTATCACAAAAGTAGAAAATAGGATACTAATTATTAGACAGCAGGAAAGAGAGAAGGTGGAATAATTAAAGAGTAAGTAAAATGTACTAAAATACACGAGGGGAAAATAGTTCTAATGCGATATGGCATAATAGGTCAACTGTACTCTATAAAAATTGATTATACATTTAAAATTGTGAAGAAAGACAATATAGGTTCTAAACACTTAGAATTCTTAAAATTCAAATTAAAATGGCAATTGCCCTGATTTGTCGTTGCATATCGTGTACACGTATCTAGCTACATCATGATATGCCGTAAGTGCAACTATTATGTATCAGTTAGTAACAAGAAAGTAAAAACATTTAAGAAAGGAATTGGACTTGTGATTTGGTCCTCCTGGAGAAGAAAAACAGTCTCACCTACTAAAAGTGGAAAATAGCTGGAGAAATCATAATGCCTTTCAGTGAGTATTTTATGCCCAAGTTTCCTGGTGAATACCCATCTCTTACTTTCTGATCTTTGTAACATTTGATGGTTTCTAGTGTTAAATAACTTCAAAGCCTTTTTTTCTATACTTCACATCACTCATTTAAAAAATATTTTAGTCTGGTTTGGGTCACTTTCTCATCAGAGAGACACCAGCAGGCCACTCACAAAGTAAAAAAAGAGATGTTTATTTTGGCTCAGATTTCTGAGCTCTCAGTCCCTTCATGTTCAGGACAAAGGGAGTGGTGGAGAGCCAAGATGCAGAAAAGCTGTTCATGGCATGGGGAACGGAAGCAGAAAGCGTGGTGAAGAGGCACATGGCAAGAATACACCCTGTCGGGTTCCCAGCCCAGTGACTTCCCTCTCCAGCCAGACTTTATCGCCTAACAGCACATAAAATCACCAATGAATTGATCCATTGACAGGTACCGTACCATGCCTCTGTAATCCAACCACGTTCCAGATACATGAGGCTTTTGGGCATTCAGGTCATAAAAATCTCTTCACCACCTAGATGGTGCTTTTCTCTTACTTTCTTCTATTACTCCAACAACAAAAATGTATCATAATTGTCTCCATGTTAATCACTCCAAACATCGTTTTGTTATAGATCTTTGCCCTGAAATCTAGAGACCTATCAGTTGATCTAACTGAACCTTGTAGTATACGTGTCCACATTTCCAACATTTCTCAAACTCTGTTCCAGTCTCCCATGTTTTGAAAGATAACTGTGTATCAGACACTCTTACTCTGCCCACAACTTTATACACATTTAAGTATTTATTCTTCACAACACCTGACTGAGGTGTCTTTCCACTCAACCAAGAGAATGAAGCACTTGAGCACTTCATAAACTCAGGAAATTCCGTCAGGAATCTGGCCCCCTACCCCGTGCTGCATAGCACTTTTTTCCTCACCATCTGCTCAGTCAACTCAGTTTGAACTCTGGGAGTCATCTTGGCCTCGCCCTGACTCGTGTGTCCAATATCGTAGTGTATCCTTTACCAGAACTTTGATTTGCTTCCTTTGTTCTGTTCTCATAGCTAATACATCATGTCACATTTTCATTATTATGCAGCCATGCCTATTTCCATGACTTAGTAAGTGGTTATTTCTTCTTGAATTCCTAACAATCTGGTAAATAATTATTTTCATAAAATGTAGTTCTAGTCTCCTTTCCTTGTTTGAGTCTAGTCTTTTTCATCATTGACAAGCAATATAAACTTGGTAGTTATAAATTTGGGAGGACTGATGTTCAAGTGAATTATATTTTACTTACTTAGATTTAAGTTATTTGATATCGCTGGTATTACTTGATAACAATGCAAAAATGAGGTTCGTAACATACTTATGCCATGAAGAAATAATTCATTTGGAAGCATGTCTAACCCATTGTAAAACCACAATTATTGGAAATTTATTTTCATTATTATGCAGTGTTAAGGTAAAATAATTCAAGGTCCATCTGGCACACACAGCCTCTAGCCCAACGACTGATGTCTGCCTCCACAGTTCCACCTCACCTTGCCATGCCTGCCGAACTCACCAGGTCAAGTGCAAAGTTATATGCTTTACACTTTCTCAGGTTTGTTCAGCTCTCCTTTCTGCTTGGGCTCTTGTTTCCTGATGGACAGACCTGGATATTTGTTTCCCATATTTTAACACTTGATGTAAGAAATGCCTTTTATGAAAATATTCCTGATTTCTCCATCGCATCTCTTCTCAGGACTGGCTGCTTCCTCCTGGGTAGCCCAACTATGCATGATGCGTTTTTCTCTTAGCACCCATAATATTTAATGCAGTATTTGATTTAATATTTATTTTCCGCTTTTAGTTTCCATGCTCTTCAAGGCCAAAGAATCTTACTGATCTTTACACTTCTGGTACGAAGCTCCACGCTAGATTACAGTGATCACGAAGGTTTGAGAAATTCATGAAGACAGAAGTTATTGGAGTGGAGGCCGCCTGAGGCCAACGACCAAGGTGTCAGCTCATCAGACACACGAGTAAGCCCGCTCTGAAGGCACGCTGGAAATAATAAGTGACCGCTTGGTACATTAAGTTAAACATTCAGGGTGTTTATTTCATGACAATCTGTAATTGACACAGATACACAAAGAAAAGACCAGAAAAATTTTAATCTTATAACCTGATTTTCCATGAAAATAATATAACAGAGGATCCTGAAAGAGTTTGTCTTTGTAGCTAACTAAAAGTATTTCATGACAGGAGTAAAACCCATAAGATTAGGCTATTTTCTTTCCAATTATACAAGTTTTACTTCAACTCGTCTCTCCCTCTTCTTCCGCTTTCTTAGCAGGCTATTGCTGAGAGTCATCAGAGACTCCGAGGCATCCAGTTATTTTGTAATAGTGGAGAGCAACTGCGAGTGATGAACGTCTTGGGCACAATGGGAGTCAGGAGAGCTACATGCACAATGTCAGGATTTTTCACAGCGCTTTTCAATTAACTTCCAGAGAGCCTGACTACAATATCACCAGCTGCTCATTCAGTCAATTTCTGCACATTTTCCTGTGCTAAATGGAGCTTGCATGACTGAGTTTGCATAGGAGTTTTCTCCAGGTGTGGTGTTATAATGAGTGGGCGAAGGATTCGGAAATGACTTTTTTTCCTGCTTTGTGGAACACTGTCTTTGACTTTCTAACTTCTTTGTGTCATTCTCCAATGTTGCTTTGCATCTGCAAGATTTGTAAATTTGGAATAAAGAGTAAAAAATGGTTATGAGAACATTAAGGTAGAACTCAGTTTTCAACTATTTTTTCAATTATTTATTTTTTATGACGTACTGATTGAGACAATGGAATTTGAAGGTACTTCAGAGATGGCTTTTAAGATGAAGACAGGGGCCATGGGGATTGCTGGCAGCCTTCAGAGGCTGAAAATGGCCAGAAAATGAGTAGTCCCCTGTGACCTCCAGTGGGAAGGAAAGCAGTGAGGCCCAGACATTTGAACTTCAGATCTCCAGAAATGTGAACATATAAAAGTGTCATTATTTTTAATACCAAGTTTGTGACAGTTTACTACAGGGGAAATAGGGTCCTAGCAAATAACAGGGAACAGAGAAATACATTATTATCTACAAGGAGACATAATTTGTACAAAACCAAAATAGAGATTAAACTGTTCTCAAAACAATGCACAACTTTGAAAATGAAGTCATCAGAAAGGATTGAAGATTACAGAAATTACAGTGTCTCAACAATAAATATAAAATATTAACAAATTTTTTACAATGTTAAGAAACAACTCATAGTTAATGAAAGAATTTACTTTAAGCACTTGAAAGTTCATGATTAGATAGAAACACAAGGATTATTTAGTTGTGAATCTTCACATGTCAAGTGACCAGAAAAGACTTAGACAAAGATGTAAGGCTGTGTAAGGTATAAGGCGTCAGGGTTAATAAAGAAGAGTAACAGTAATTAATCCTAATAGTAACAATGCAGGTAATAGAAACACTGGAATATAAAACTTCTAGGAAAAGTGTGATGCCTTGTGAGAAATTATAAATAATGCTATACTCTTGTTTACACTGAGTGAAAGTAACCCTAAAAACAATTTGTTCACATTTTCTTCTAACAGAATCATGATTTATTAGACACAGCATTTGGAATGATGCAGAAATTAAACTGAGATAATGGCCTAGATAATACAATATAATCAGGTGATAAACTAAATAGGAACTAACAGAGAGTGGTAATGTCAGGGTCCTTATTATAACATATAAAACATCCATTGATTTTCCTGACTAATAATTATAGTTTAAGCAAATGACCAACTATGCCCAAAGTCCATATAAAGTCTGTAATTCTCCAGTCTACCTATGAAGAACACGAGAGATCTGGGTATTCATTCATTCTGCAGATTTAAAAAATGAATTAGACTAAGGTAATCTTAGTCTGAGATTAGAAAATACAAAAAAACAAGACAAAACACTAGAGCAGTGGACCTTGATTAATAAGATTAATAAAGATCCTGGAAACTTCGGGCAAGAGTCCATGGGCTATGTTACAATACAAGGGCAAGCTACACAAAGGAGGGATGGAACAAATCCTTACACATTCAACACAAGATTCAAAATCTACAATATCAACCTCAGATATATTCCCACCAGGTCACAGAGAAAGTACAGGATGGTTGTTGCTTTCACTAGAAGCTATGAATGAAGACAAGACAGAACAGTAAGGACACAGGCAGTGAGAATGTCACCTCTTAATGCTTTTATCTCTTCAAAGAAGACATGTGAAATCAAGAGCATGAAAAGCAGTGAAGAGGTCACTAAAAACCCAGAAGCCACTATGGAGACAAAGGGGCTGACAAAATAGACTCGAGCAAGCATGTTATGGATGGTCCCACAGGCAGAACATTGCGGACCAAGAAAAGTATAAGGCTTATAAAACAAAAGTCGTGGGTTGAGTTATGTATGAATAATAGGAATGAAGTTGAATTTATTGTTTGGTTAGACTGAATGCCAAGAACACCCGTAGGATTCCTTTAATGTTTTGGTTGACTGGATACAGTAAAACATTGTCAATGTATTTAAAAATAGGCCTCATTGTGTTGGTTATGATCCTATTGTAAAAGTAATATAAATTAAAGTCTGTTAAAGTATGCACCATAGAGTACACCTGTTTATGAATTATACATATATGTCTAATATTGTAACATTTCATTAGTTCCAATCAGTCAGAAATACCTCTATCTGGCAAAAAGCAATAGCTCTTAACAAGGCCACCATGTGATAAAACCATAGCAGATGTGGACATAAGTAAACTCAACATATTAAGGTTGCCTGAATTACACTGCGTAAAACCCACATGCAGATGGGTGGTGGTAATGGGACCATAGATTAAACTAATTATGTCTAGAAGCAATATATGTTCTCATTAAGCACAAAAATTTCTGAGTTACACTACACAGAAATACATTTTTCTGTTTCAAGGGAGTGTGATGTTAGCCTGAGAAATTACGGTCTCTTGCCATATGTCCTTGATTCCATCATAAAATATGGTGCAGGGGGCTTGGAACTCGACTGTTCAGAACTGGGAGGGCTTTCTGGGCTTTCAGTTATTTTCTATAGCAACTTTGCAACTGAAGCCTATTTTTCAGTTAATAAAACTTATTTTTAAGTGAACTCGTAAAAGTTGATAAAGTTTCATGATTATTAACAAGTTAGGAGAATCCTGAAAAAATCTTAGTCTCTCTATTCCCAAATACTCTTATTTTTTTCTTAGGAATTTTATGAGCAATTTCAAAACTCAAATGGCAATGCCCTATTCCGTTCTTTGTCTTGTTTTACTAAAATAATATAAAGAATAATAACAAGGTAGGAAACAATTTCCTTTGCCTTTCCTCTCCCCATTCCCCCATCATCCAAAGCAGCATGTCTGCTTAAAAACATACACAAAACTCGGTTCCAGATCAAAATCTCATTATATAAGATTTTCACAGGCATTCCTCTGATTTTACACTCTCAAGAATTATAGCGACCCAATCTAATTTAATCTTCTAAGTAAAAGTGGTGGAAAGCTTGGAAAGAAAAGAGAAATAATGCATGAATCTTTATCCTTGTTATAAAATATGACTTGAAGATAATATCATTAGTTTATGAATATATAATTCATATACATATATAATACTTTGTGCATCTTAAATGCATTTTAAAGAGGAAATTTGGGAACAAGCAAAGGAATACTAAAAGCCATCACTGTACTAGTATAGTTTAGCTACCCGTATGTTGCTCAGTTTTGCTTTCAGTGTAAGCGAAATGGTGTCACGATTTAGCCTCATAATAGTGAATTTGACAGTAACCTGAATTCTGTGAAGAAGAAATTTCTAACTGAAAATTATGCACAAATCTTTTATAGGTCATATTATCCCTACTGCAACAACAGCTTGCAGAGCCAAGAGTATGAGATAACTCTTTTCAAAGCAGTGACATGATTTTCCATTTTTACTAGTTGTTTTTTTTTTTAATTTCAGCTTTTCTCAGATAAAAAGCTGGAAAAGTGTACCTGTATATTTTCTAAGAAAGAGAGGAAGAAAGAGGACTCCCCATCAATAGCCACAGCAGAAAAGTGCAGCTATCCCACAGCCAGACCTAGCACCGGATTAATAAAATTGAATCACTTGTAAATCAGTTGAAAGTGTCAGGTCCTTGAATAGGTTGGAGGATTTATTTTAATGAAAGAATGGCAATAAAGAGGCATTTACAACTGAAATGGGGCGGGAAGTCATTAAGAGCTCCTTTGAAAACAGAAGGATAAATGAGGGAGTTGGGTAAGGCTAGAGTGTCAATAGTTGGGGGAGAGACATGCGCGGACAATTTCTCTTCTTGATCGGCTAACTTTATGGATTTTTTAGGGCAATATTCCATTGAAAACACTATGATAAGCATAAATAGTTCTCCAAGAGACATGATAAAGACTTCTGGAATCAGACATCAAATATAAAAGTAAAACCACATTTAAAAGTCAGTGGAAAACGCCCCATTTTTCACAGTCCTGGAATGAATACAGTCTTTGAAGTTGTTAAATCCTACTACACGGAAACAAAGGAGGCCAGTTAACAGAGTTACAAAAATTGAAGAGTCTGAAGGCGTCTTTTGTTCCACTGATTCCCATTTCAACATGTTGTTATTTACTACTGTCCCAATTAAAATCTTTGTCTTAAACACCTTTGCCACTATTGTCATAATTTCTTATTTGGGCATATAACCTGCATGTATCCTTAGTTCCTATTTAATCTGCATTTATCTCATATTCCAAAATATATGTAAACTTTCTAGGAGGAAAAATACATGTGTTTCCTTTTAACCACAAAACAAGTAACATTTAGACACCTTTAAGTGATCACAAAATAGATTCAAGCTTGCCTATGAAGAGTAAAATAAATAAATAAATAAATAAGATGTATTAGCTCACATTGATAATGATCTAAAGGTGAATTTTTCAGGCTTAGCATAATTTTACTACAACTCACTTTTTTCTCTCTACTTTTAATTTTCTCTTCGAATCTAATCTTCATACGGTACAGTTGAGGTGGCTTTACATTTGTAAGCTTAGAGCTGTAAATTTTACTTTTTTCTATCCAGCAATAATAGCTGTTATATCTTTTCTGTAAATAACATTTAAAATAAAACCTCACTGTTTTTCTTGTTGGCTTCTACTGTTATCTTCTTCTCACCTCTAAAGTAATTATATTGGCCAGAGGTATATACTAGAATGATGGAGACTTAAGTAACAGTTACCACAGCTGAGCTAATAATGACAACTTCTGCAATCAAGTGTCAAATGTAAGCACAAACAATCAATCCAGATTCCAACACCAGGGCTGAGAATGATGAGACAGGGTGTACTCACAGAGAAAGATGTTAAATTCAGTTTTCAGGAAAAAAATCGTTTCTGTACACATTAAAAAAAATCAGGCTTTCAGATTTTTTTTTATCAAGGGAAGAGTTCCAAATTATTCATGATAATGCATTTGACAAGAAACATTACTGTTAAAATAGTAGGTATGGGTCCAATTGCGGAAGGCTTGAATATTAACTTGAACATTGGATATTTTATGCTATGGTACAGTCATTGATGAGGTTTTTGAGCAAAAGAGTTCCATGTGCATTAGGTATTTCCTCATAATTTCAATTGGAATACAAGACTTGAAGAATAAGAGTAACTGTCCCAGCACTTTATGACTGAATTTGACATTTCCCTCCTTATAAATCTGTAGGATAGGTTAGAAGCCATTTCTTACTCTGCACTTGCAAATCATTCTGAGGAGTTCCCAGTTGCATGTCTGTCAATTTTAACTTACAAAAGCCATGATATCATTTAAAATATAGTTGATGGAGATCGGTTGGAATAATTTTCATAGGGAAATAAAGAAATTTCTCTTAGAAATCTAAGAACGTATTTATTTTGACATTAAGATAGTCTTCTGGCCATCACAGGAATCTTTTCTAAGCCTTATTTTCAAAGCAAAAAGTTTTATCACAGTGGCTCTGTTTACCAGATCTTAAATATGGCAAAAGATTTTAACCTACCCTCCTTACTTTTCTCATTATTAACCAGGGTTAGCTGGAAACACAGACACACAGATGCTATTTCCTAAACATCCCTAAGGTTGAATTACATCCTACCTCCATTCCCTGTATTTTAGTATTCTTTTTCCTCTTGGTGACCCAATTGCTTCAGATTGTAATTATAACCAATAATCTTAATGTATGACAGTATATCATATTTATTGTACATACAAAGCAGTCTGCTTCCTTATTTGGTGGCAATTTCCAGTGGCCAGTAAATGCTAATTGCATGGATGATAGTTGGAAAAAAACCCTATCTATATGTAATGATTTAGCAAATTTCAACTTTATTTTCAGATACGAATTCAGTCTAGTGTAAACAAAATTTTGCCGAGAATTTAAATTATTTCATATAAATGTATTTGATTCTTACACAAGATTACATATTATTACATAGAATAATCTTATAAATTAGATTTTCCAATTAGAGTTTTATTTTTTTTTCTTGGTTTCTCTTTTGGAGCTTACCTGAATAGAACTGAATTTTCATCGAAATTTCATTAGTATAATAGAATTAATGAGAAATTGTTTACTTCATTTTTAAATTTTAATGTTTATACCTATTTGACATAAATTCTCAACCATAGAAAAAAATTGATTCTGAAGAAGTTTATAACCAAAGATCAGTTTTCAGAAATCTCAGAAAAAACAGAAATACTTCTTTGTTATGTTTCCATTGGATTTTAGTATAATGTTTTTATGGAGGTCTGAGTAGATTTGGCATACAGTGTGTACTCCCAAATGGAACATATTAGCTTCATCGTACGCAGAAAAAAACAAGCCAAAGGTAAAGCATTGTAAGAATATTTTAGAGAATGTTCTATCCCTACTTTTTTATACTTTGAAAGCTAGTAGTGTAAACAAGGTTGAGTTTTATAAGGTAAACCAACACCTACATAGGTATTACTTATGTCAAATAAAGTGCAAATCTTTACAAGTGGCTTTAAAAAGTTACTCTAGGTTTTAAGGAAATTCATTCTAGGTTCTAAGCGAAAAATACAGAGAAGATAATTGTTACTATAACAGATCTTGCTTCAATAGGTGGCCAGTTTATATAAATAAATGCAGAAATGAAAACTATCCTTCCTTTTGCAGATGTTAACAGGATATATGTTGCTTTATCACAAAGCCTGCCCTGCATACAGCAGAACCAGCTCTCAAAAGAGCATGATTTCTTACCCCGGGGAGTGCGTAGGGCCCTGGAAATACTGACGCCTCAATAGAAGAGGAGCCTATAGCACACAGAGGAGCAGGAAAGCACTAAGATAATGTCAGAGGGAGAATGGGGCCAAAGGGGAACTTGGATTTTGTTGTGAGTACAATAGGAAGCCATAGAGCAGTCAAACCGAACACGGCATGATGGGATTCATAAGATGAATCCGGAAGTCATGAAGAAATGCAAAGGAGAAAAGTAAGAGCAGGTGCTTGACGACCCTGTAAGAAGTCCCCAACCCCACTGAGATGTAAGAGAAGAAGGTGCCATCAATGGTGTTGCAGAAAGATGTGGACAGAACTGGTGTATGCTTGAGGGATAGTGGAGAGAGATGTTGATGGCCTGGATGTGACAGATGAAGGAAAGAACACATTACGCCTCACTGCCAGGTTTTTCAGTTTAGTTAGCAAAGAAAAGTTATGCCATTTTTTGAGAAAAGCATGGATGTCATATTTACATCTATGTGAGTCATCAACCAATAAAAACAACTGGCTTTCGATAAGCCTGATGAATAGATTGAATACTGCTTTGCTAAATTTCCAGCCTGTAATTTTGAAATGGCAAAAAGTTATGATCTATTATTTGCCTAAAACTTATGGCCCGTTTTTAATTAGATGCATTTAATCATTTTGTGCCATTTCATTAAACACTATTTATATCATTTAAATTTATCATTTACTTTTTTCATAACTA